>DWFT01000412.1:0-12060 GCA_018246795.1 Microceris patrobas patrobas
GTGGTTCGTGCAGACTGACAAGAGTGAGTGAGATCAAGTACAAACGGGGAAAGCTAATTCGGCAAAAAAGCCATTTCGCAGAATAACACCAGCGAAACTGAAAAAAACAGTCGTTTTTGTTTATGTACTTTATGTTATATTCACTTTTATGCAAGTAAATTTGGACCACAAACGGTTTTCAACATTTTACGTACACATTCCATTTATTCTTTTGTTTCCTGGAATGGTATTTGGTTAAACTTATAAAAAAACAATAACGGACTCTAAATGTTTGATTTGTCTGCTTGGTAATGGAAAAAATAGGCGAAATTAAAATGTTGGAAAGCCATATTTTTAGAGCCATTTTTTTCGTATAAAATAGCGAAATGGTAGATTAATCACTTTGATTTTACAATTAATATTTACTTCAAAATGTGTAATGAAACGTGTTGTATCATACACATATTATGCATGTTTAATTTTACTTAACTAAGATTTACTGTTAATGTAAATTGTTCCATTAATATTATACTACACCCAGGATCCAGTGGCCAATTAACAAGATTTCTAGGTCGGATGTTACGGGTTTGATATCAAACTATCAAACAGAATTACAAGTCCGGGACCGAGTATATTTTTTATATGTGGATGTAAATTTATAACGTGTTTGAAAATTTATATACCTATGCGTTGTTAGTCAATTATTTATTTGGTTACTACAGAACAATCTCTGGTTAGTTTAATATTTCATGTGCCAATTGTTCTAAGATATATTTTTTTTCATACAGACATAATATTTATATTATATACGTTGATAAAACGAGCCGACAATGGAACAATATATTACATAGCAACTAACCAAGTTTGTTAACTGAAGCTTTAACTTGTAAAAGGTTGTATGAAAAGACCGTGTATATTTATTCGGGCGCCCAATGGCCCTGCGTAATAAATGGCATAAGTTGGTATGCGGAGCTTTAACAAAGGCTTTATTGTGAATGGAAGCTTATTATGTTTTGCTTAAGGTCGAAATTAATTTGACGTGTACACCAATAAGTTTAGGCTCATTATTTATTTATCGGCTCGCGTTGTTACATTATAAATGAATGTCAGTTAATGGCCTTAATGTTTATATTGTTTGCGGTTTAAGTTGTTTGTATGTGAGTTTAATTGTACGATTTCTGTTTTCTGATTTGTATGATTTCAAGCTCCTTTGTTGGTCAGTTCGCATATATTTATTGACATGACTGGATTATATGTCATTGTCGACTATTATACCGTTATACTGTTGAACATGGTTTTACTTTCGGAAGAAGGGCTATAGCCATAGTATGCTGACCAACTGTTGCAGATTGTACGGAACTTAGAGAGCTTAATAACTTAACTTCTAAGGTATGCTTTCTTACGATCTTTTCCTTCACAACGTTCTAACGCGCGCAAGTGATATTTAAACTTAAAATAAATATTATCTCTCAGGATTTAAGCTCAGGGCTTCTAGAGTGAACCGTAGCATCATCACGCCTCTAATCAACGAAGGAATAGGCAGAAAAGTGTAGTAGATTCCCACATTTCAGTTGCGATTATGTTCCATTGAATAGATGGTGAGTCTATTGCCATACAACGGGCACATATCCTGACACCAAGTCATTACTAGAAACTCTAAATTAGAAAAATCCAACAGTACCCGACCCGAGGTTTGACCCTAGGACCTCCTAATCGGCAGTAGAGCTTGCAACCACTCGACCGTCGAGGCGGTCAATCAGTCAACTATTCCTGGAGTACTAGGCTAAGTTGCAAATCACCACGCTGTTTTGCTCGCAGTACATAGAGGTAGATAAATGATATAATGTCACGGTGATCCCAGTCTCATGTGGAGTAGCGTTGCTCAAACAAAACTAATATGTAACAGGGTTTCGGGCCGCGGTATTCCAATCGCATATCATTAGCGCGCGCCAAATATTCAAACCCCATCGGATTACGAACTTGTCGCGTACTGTGTGCGATGTATAATTATGTAAATAGACGTGTAGTGCAAATACTGAAATGTTAACATTCCCGGCGCATTATATTCCACGTTAGTAGCTACCGCACGACTCACGTTCTGCTATGAAATAGTTTTCATACGTCTGCATCATAGATATGTATACTCATCATCAAGAGTCCTCTCAGAATGAGAAGGATGATAGCTGTAGTACGACACGCATAAATGTGGGTAGGTAGAAAACATCTATGCATCTTAATACCTTAAAATGTTAATATATAATATAATAATAATACTTAATACTGTATGTTGTTCAATGTACTTACATATATTTGGTATTATCTACTAACTTAACAAGTTAATAGTATTGCAATTTACTTTATAAAATGTAGAGTCAACGAGAAGGGAAAATTGTACGATAACGTTGACCAACAACCTCCCCATACGTCAATTCCCGATGACAAGGGATAGCGTTTGTTTATCGGAATATGATCAGCGTATAGATAACTAAAATAATATGGCTTCAAGCTTGAAAACTAAACGTTATATTGGTTTTGGTATATGGCAGAAGTTGTACGAAGAATTGTAATAAGGATTACGGCTACGAATTATTTCATAAATGGGTGGACTATAAATATGATGTATAGTATATGTATATTTGAGGGAGGCTTATATCCAACAGTGGACATCTGTTAGTAAAAAAGATTATGTTTATGAAATACGGATAATCGATTGATTGATAGAAGAAAGTAAGATTGTTGACAAAAAAGGAAAATATAACTATTTGCCAATATCGTCATAAAATTATGTTAAGTCTAAAAGTAACGTTTAATGAAAATACACAACTCTTTATTCTTGAAGCAATTTAAAGTGAATCGTTTTTACTTTAACTTTCTAATAAATAATTCCACTTCGAAAACGAAAAAATATTGTAATAGTTTTAATAAATTCAAATATGGAAGCACACACACATACATATATTTCCTCAGTTGAAATACAGACGAAATCTATACATACACACAGATATTCCCAGTTTAAATATAAATCTCTAAAACTATTTGTGGCGCAGCGCTCGACAAAGTTATCATGACTTGTAATTGTACTAAAACTGCCTCCTGTCTCGCCGCGCGCAACTCTTTATGCCCCCGGGAACGTAGTTATCTAAATGTTAATCTAATTTAGTGCGGTTAAAAAAAGATGTGGACAGCGGGTCAGTTGGAACTGGGGAAATATTTGTAGGCGAATTGTGCTTTATTTACATGTTTAACACTATTTTCATGTTTTTAACCGTTTTTGCAAATACTTTTAAAAATAATTTACACGGGAGGCGAAGACACAATTCAAAAGCAGTCGCGTCGACCAGGGCATCTGAATTTAAGACTCTTTATTATCTGATAGTCTAGCGTTTGGCCACGATTTCGCCTGATAGAGAAAACGCAGATGCGTCCTAAGACGGAACATGCATGTCTGGAAAACGCCTTTTTACTCTCGCTTTGAACAGCCCCAGGTAATATGTCCAGAAACATAGACGTGAATCGTGAACGGAACTATGCGAATAGGACAATTAGTTCAGTTAGTATTTGTCCTTAATAAGGAAATTAGTATGAGTTAGTAACAGAAATGCAGAAATGCAATTGTAAGTAACATTAATAAAGTAGATTATGTACCTATAAATATTCATTATAAGAAGAAATATTTCATAGTTTTGTAAACTATAACCGTAATATGTTTTTATAATTAGAGAGGGTATTTTTTATCATGTGATAGGCTATCGTTTAGCATATTTTATAGTAAGTTCATCACCAACCATTGATGTGAAAAAGGACCAAATTAAATTTTTTACCAGCTTTTCAGTTAGTGTTCTTAGATCCTATTTCCGCGAATCCTTTTTCGTAGTATTCTGGTTAGTCATAAAAATTACGACTACGCTTGTTTTATAAGTTTTCAATAGGCCTATGTCCAGCAGTGGACTGAGAGAGGCTGATGACGGTGATGAAGGTTTCTATATAAACTTACATAATTGATGCTGTAGTATTATTATGAATACATCGTTAAATTAAGACAGTTTTCAAATATAAATACGGTAAGAGGAATAAAATGTTCATGAAAATCGTAACTACTCTCAACTTTCATGATACTTCACATAGATGATAACGAGATTTTATCTATAAAGCCACCACGTTCCTCATCCTTTATACAAACTTTTAATAGATCTGCGCCTAGCAAGTTAAACATGGTGCTCCGTCCGTGACATCTTATTCAAATGCTATGCATAATAAAGCAAACTCCGAACAGTTATAAGCAGATTTTGAGTCGGCGCCAAGATTTCTAATGTGAAACATGATTCAACTGTTGGCTTATAAACTTATCAAAATTCACAAGAATTGATTTGTGGTTATATGTTTATCATGAATGGTTTTGAATATAAGTAACACGTGGAGGTATAAATATAATAACATGTTAGTTTAAAAACATTGTACTGGATATTGTCAGGAAATCATCGTGTTCAAGGATTCTTATAAATATAAACCGTTGTCTTCATAACTATATTATCGAGCTGGTCACCAAAGAATAACCACTAATTTTACACTGACAATATGTAGCTACTCGTAGAATATTGTCCTGGATTTTCACCTAACTTTTTCAATTAATAACTACATTGCATACTTATAACTTGGCAGAATAGTCTTCTTAACACGAATCTGTTAAGTCTATAATATCGAAGTCCAAAACACCAATAACGTATTACTCTTACGGTAATGGAATCATGAATACGGCCAACGTTTTCAATCACCATTTGTTCCTGCATAGCGCCCAGAATGCAACGGATTTGTTATTATGCGGATCGTTACTTGCCTTCGGACTTGCACTTACTGCGTTGTTTTAGAGACAGTGCAATTTGCTGCTCCAGTAGACTCGAGTTCAGTTTTTGCTGCCGTTTTTATTGGAATGCAGTGTAAAATTAATGGGGCACCTAGTGCATATTGGCTATTATAAGTGATTCAAATTGCAACTGACAGTTTTAGGAAAATAAAAATTCCCACATGTGTATATTACTGCAGCTTATTATAACATTAGTGATCGAGCTCAGTGGCGTGCCATTGGAGAGGCCTATGTCGAGCAGTAGACGGGAGTAGGCTGATGATGATGATGATGATAATTATGATGACGATGATAATGATGATGATGATAAAGATTGTAAAATCTGTTAAATATCCAATTATTATATGATTAGAGTTCGGTTAGAAAACAAAGAACTGATGGATTATAGAAGAAATTAATATATATTGCTCAAAATTTCCAAACAAATGGATTTGAGAGAGCGAACTATGAATATTTTACTTCTGACTTTTTAATTAACAATTTCAAAGGAAGGTTGTTGGTAAATCTTACAAAATTATATGAAAGTCCGTACAATTTGTCGCTGCAGTAAAGTGGAGTTTTTGCTACATCGCTCTGAGGATCGAGTTGCGAATAGTTCGAGTGGCGAAGTTTGTTTTGTCACTTAGTTGCGGGCCTTTGGTAAGTTATTGCGTCCCCTTCACCACTACTTGTAAAGTGCCTGGATAGATCGCTACCTGGTCCATGGCTTTTGTAAAAGGATTTTGATTTCAGAAATGATTTAAGTAATTTCGTAGATAGATATCTTCGAAACCAGCATACGTGTAAAAGAGAGTGATGTAGACTTACCTACTGCCGTAGTAGTACTTACTGCCTATCCTGTAAAGGACCTGGCGTGATGATAATATAACGGTAATATTTTTTTTAATATTTCGTTATTTTCGTTTTCGTTATCTACGAGCACTTATACATTTTCAGGCTATCAAAAAGTTGTTCGCAACACACATATATGGAATAATCTAGAAATCGTGGCGGAATTATAAATCAGCATCGATGGAACATCGCGTTCCAAAGTTTTGCTCCTGAGTGCTTCACATTGTATTGGAGTTGTTTAACGCTTCGTTGAATAGTATTGATTACTTCTAGGATTGCAAAACTACGGATTTTGAAATGGAAAAGGTGTGGCTTTTTCCTCTTTAACATTATTTGCAGCGGTTTCAATTCATTTTAAAAATACCCCATAATCTTAACAATTACGAAAATATTATTTTGTAACTATTAGACCTAAATTAAAAATGATTTTATGTCCGAATACTAAAAGGATCTCGGAAGTAAATTAGTAGAACTTTCAACGGATGGATGTAGGATATTTTGCCAAACACTATTTTGGCATTGGCTGCCTTATTACGCCTGCCTGCTTTATTATCATTATGATGAATAATTCTTTGTCCGCTCCGTGTATTTAATTGGATAAGGAATAATATCATAATACGAATGTTATCAACTGTCGGTTTACCCGCGACTCATTGACAAATTTAAATAAAAAGTGTTTATTGTGACAACTGTAATACACGTATAAAACAGCTCCGAGGACTTTCTTTTGTTCAATGGTCAATACTATAAACGTGTAGTGCATTATTTTATTGTACCAACATAATTTCCGCAGCGCATGCCATATATTGATTTTCATGGGAAAATTTCCCTCCCTTGTCTTACATTATTATAATTTTCGTAGGAATCCTTAATTTTTCTTAAAACAAAATATGGTCCACGTTTTTTCCTATATTCATTTTTTGAGTTTATTTAATACGAACAAATGGATCTTGCCTCTTTATAAAATTCGTGTTCACAAGACTCTACGAATCGAATTCAGTCGTTTTTTTGCAGAATTTTTTTAAGGGTATCGTAATCCTAACTTGTTTTAAACGGCTTGGCACTCCGTATTGTTTCTGATTGCTTATGAATTCCGGTTGATCGACACTTCGAAAGAGTTTGAGCACTTGTTTTCGATTTTTGACAGTTGACGTGCATTTCCAAAATTGGTGCACGATTGCTTCCGGTTGAGGAACAATTTTCTAGCTAGTTGGAGTGACGATATACGCAAAGTGGCTGGCAGTAGTTGGATGAGTAGAGCTGAAGATCGACCTCAGTGGCGCGCTATTGGAGAGGCCTATGTCCAGCAGTGGACGGGAGTAGGCTGATGATGATGATGATGACGAGGAACAATTTTTAATTTTGTGGGCTATGTAACTAATCATAAAAAAGGCTTTGAAAGTGGGGTTAACCTAAAGTGACTTAGATGATGATAATGACGGAGATAATGATGGTGATAATGATGGTGATAATGATGGTGATAATGATGGTTATAATGATGGTGATAGTGATGGTGATAATGATGGTGATAATGACGGTGATGATAATGGTGATAATAATGGTGATAATAATGGTCATAATGATGATGATAGGGTCAAAATAATTTCTCTAATTTGTACTGTATATCAAAGAAGGTAGGTACAAAAATTATTTATGCGTTAGCTAATTGAATTGGCTTAAGGAAGTTAATGTTTGACGTATATCCGAAGATTGCCGTGTAATTAATGAACATTAAGCGGCAAGTATTAATTGGGTGAGGATTATCTCGGATGCTGCTAATTCTATATTAATCAATCGTTCTGTTTCAGATTCAACTCTGATTTTACCACGATGTCTCTACATGTGATATATATTTATGCAGTTAAATTTTGTTGTTAAATATTTTACCTACATTCATTTATAATAGTATTGTTATTTATATTTAATAAAACAACGGTGAATAGGCTTTTTCTAAACATGTATGCTCTATCTTAGAACGTATCTATGATTCCATCAGGAAGGATTGCAGCCAATTGTTTTTACGAACAATACCGGCTTATTGATGTTCTACTTTATTTACATTATATTATTGTTATATTATTGATTGAAGTATCTAAAAATATTATCATTTGTGTTGGATAACAAAAAAGTTTGATTGTCGTACACATTTATATACAATATACACAACAATATACAAACAATATATGTATTATAATTGTAAGATTTAATGCTGTTGTCAATGTATGTGTGTATCAATGTGTCGTTTTTAACTCGTTGTTTGAAAGTATAGCAATGGATTTAAGATAAACAAAAATCATTCTGACTTTATTTATGTAGTACAAGGGGTAGCAAATCGATATCTCTCAATTCAAATTCACTTTTAACTGAAATGCGAAAATACTTTGTATGCTATTATGAAAACTGATAAGGAAATACTGGCTAACGTTACTATATAAATTTCATCAAAGGCATGTGAGTTACTTCACCATGTTCACAAAACAGGGCAGAGTCACATATATGTACCTACATATCACATATTTTGCGCAAAACAAACAAACGGAACAGACATTTTTATTGCAAGCGAGACAGATAGCCTATGATCGAGTCGCTTCCGGTGCCATGTAGAATGGCTAACGTAATTTCCCGAACATTTAATGTCACGCGCTAAAATATGGTGTACGTTAAACCAATTCCAAAAACGTGCCAAGATACTTGCGGAATAATTTTTGTCAGTAGTTCGGTTGACAGGATTTAGATATCCTCGAAAAAATATTTCAAGTAATTTGTTTGCAGAGCGGGTCTGTCATTAAATACAGTTGAGTAGGAGTCACCAATAATAATAATAAATTATGACATTCCATATTTTACTCATTATTTAAATTAGAATTATACCGTCACGCCAGGTCACTAATGTGGCGAGTAGGGAGCACTTAGGCCCAAATATCTTTATCCTTACACGCCGGATGTGCTTTTTCTATATTTTTTACTCTTTTTTATACACTTACGACAGCTGCGGATCATAACTAGATAAAATAATATTGTTCTTAATATAATAATATCAAGGTCGAAATAAGCAATAGTACCTACACAATAGTGCATGAACCTTTCGTTGAGCAAAATGGTTCATCGTTAAGACTTCCTTTATTGAACTCAAAACCTATGTACCTAACGAATATAAAAATAGTGTGTACTCGTAGTCTGTTGCTCAATTAACATAGGCGGTTACACTATAATATAATATAGTTTTGGTACTTTTCAATTTCAATAAAAAAACTAACTGACATTTGGCTGTTGGTGTTGTTGTGTTTTGTTTCCCGATTCGAGTAGACGGACTTTCTATGAGACTTTCAGCAGCTCTGTTTCAGGTATGTAGCAGATGTCCATGGGCGATAAGGGCAACTAGTTCTCAAAGTGATTTTAATCACGTGGGTTAAAGGGATTTTATTTTTTACAATCAGTTTATACAAACAAAGAGATTAATAAAATTATTGTCACCACACTGACATATCTGTTTTGCATTCTTAAATATTATAAGTTACTTACTAGATATATTAGTTAGTTTTTTATACTTAAAATTAGTCAATAACGTCAATAAGGCTATTCACCTAATGATACAAATGGAACAATATATCATTATTACTATTAATTCAGTACAATACTATACCTAATAATTTAAGGATAAGACTATCGTGACAATTATGAATTTAAGCAATTAATTTGTCGAGTAAGTAAAATCCTTGTCAAGTTACCTTCCTTGTACGTGGCGTTGGAGTTTAATTAGATTTTGTAATAAAATATTCTGGACCCTTTCGTGGCGTCATCAAAAATGGCCGCGCTTATATCGCAATACAAAAAAGCAAATTTAAATTACCTGTAGATTACATCACCACATCTGCATATTAAAGTCGTCTGATATTAAAGTGTGGGTAACAAAAGGAAGTTTTAAAAATATGCATGAATAAGCGATCAACTGCCGCATGCATGCCTCATAAGTCTCTGCACCCTATCCGTCTTGCTATATGACCGTGTACGACATTTAATAAATCTGCGCAATATTATTTAGAAGTAATCGACAAATAGTTATTGTTTTGTGTCTCAATGCCTTTAAAACATTCATAAATATTTACTTCATTATTATCATCAAGCGTTATGTTTCTCTCAAAATAAAAAGGTTTATGGCCATATTTGTTTGGCAACCTTACATGCCATAGAAACACAGACGCCTCTACTACCTAAACACAAGTAAAAATCCAAAATCACTTTTCAAGCATACCTCTAAATTTTTTAATTATTTAAATAACTCTAAATGTCAGGCTGTGGTATCCAAACAAAAAATAACTCATTTTTTTATTTTTGTGTTACCATCTGTTTTGTAATTAGCACGCTGGGGTTTTTAGACTGTTTATTTGAAAGTACTTTAAACGAAATGGCCATTAAGACAAGTGCGCTTTACTAGTGGTTAGTGCTACCATTATAATTTTTATGTAAATAAATATCGAGATTATTAATGCATACGATAAGAATCATTTGAGAAAATCACTTATAAAATGCAGTTTTGACAATTAATTCAAATACAAAGTTTATTAAATAGTTTTCCACCTTCCTTCCTTCTGCGGATGCTTGCCTCGTTAATTCTATCACCAGATGTCGCATAATCTCTTATCTCCACTGCTCACAGTTTAGTTTTTTGAAATGTCAAATTTTTATTAATGGCAGGAAGACTAATTTTATTCGCTAGCGATTTTTTTTATTATTTTTAATAATTACGTGCTTGTTGTAATATATACTGAAGGCATACATAATGTGTTTATTATACCTCTGTAACATGATATTGTCTGTACTTTTTTTTTAATACAATTTGATTAATCATTGTTAGTGAAGTTCATTTTACATGTTATAAAATCGAATTAATTTTATTTTCGTGGATATCGGACAGAATGGATACAAAACTAGAATTTATTCTTTGCCAAACTGATATCACGTTTAATTTTAAGATAAGTTTACTAAAATGTATATAAAGTGTTAAATATTTTAATTTTTTTTTTCAACCCATTACAATTCCACTGTTGGAATACAGGTCTCCACACTGGCCAAGTGCGGCTTGGCAGACTAAATATTTTAATATTAATATATATGTACGATCAACATACAGAAGGACACTAGTGCAATCTATAATATAATATGATATGAGGTAGCTTTGGATTTGCAAAAGATCGGTAAAGTGAAAATGTTAGACACGATATTTTCTATTAGAGATTCATATATTCTGCACACGGGAATCCTATTAACTTTGACATTGAACGAATGAAGAAATACCAGCACTCTACCTTTTCGACGTTGAAAAACCGACAAATTGTAGAGTAACGTGGTCTTCATTAACTTTGTATTCAGTTGCCATTCAAGATAAGATAGACTTCAACATCAAAGTATCTACTCAATTTACAGTTAAATCAAAAGCCGTCTTTGATATTATTTTGAAAACGATTCACACAAATTTAGTTTCAAACATACATGGACTTGTACCATGTAATCATAAATAAATATTTGATAGACAGAGAAGTGTAGCACACCCCTACGTTTTACCACTTATATTTATGTCCCATGGAATAGGTGGTGAGCCTATTTCTATACACAAAATCCAAAAGTATCCGACCCGGGATTTGAGCCCAGGTCAGTTCAGCTCAGCTCCCAATCGGCAGTTGTACTTGCAACCGCTCGACCAAGGCAGACTTCAAAAGCAAAAAAAAGTAACATCACGCCTGCCATCCCCGAGAAGGGTAGGCGGAAGAGTGTAGTACACTCCTATAGTATTCCTATAAAATCTTTGTCGAGTAATAAAGTAACAGTAAGTATGACTTCATGTCCGAGTAGGTACAACATAGAATGGTCGAACAGCGATGAAATGAAATATTGTTCAAAGGGAAGCCGCGAGCACGTACGCACTATTGTCGGTGTTTCTATTTGTTATCAGACGCATTGACGTTACGAGCTTGAGTTTCCAGTTGAACAATAATCAAAGATTAAATGTTTGTTTTTACAAAGAAGAGCAGAGACTCGGAAATTTTCTATCCAAAGGTTTATGTTTCAATTTTTTCTTTTAAGATTTCCAGAAGAAGGACGCCAAGTTTGTAAGAATAGAGGCATTTAGTACTCCTTGCTCACTGTAAGGCGAAAAATATAACCGTATTTATTAGCGTTCGTACTCATAAAGCTGGCATGACAGGTGTGGTGGTGTGGAATTATATAATACATAGCCAGTTGATCATGTTACAGCAAGCATTTTATATTAATATAATATATTGTTAAACGTAAATAAAACAAAGCAGCAACCAAGCGTAACTCAAGAAACAAGTAGGATTATGGTTTATAAGCACGTGAATAGTCTTAAATAGGTTTAACATTACACCGCG
>DWFT01000413.1:0-12057 GCA_018246795.1 Microceris patrobas patrobas
AAGATCGAGCTCAGTGGCGTGCTATTGGAGAGGCCTATGTCCAGCAGTGGACGGGAGTAGGCTGATAATGAATGAATTATCAACAAGGATTTTGTTACTTTACTTACAAAATAACAGTAATATTTTCGCAAAAGCTTACTGGTTATGAATCGCCGATCATTCTGTACGGACTTTATCAAAAAGTCATTGGGTCTCGTAGAATTCTATGTCAATTACGAACATGGTAGACTTCTATCTTTGCTTGTCTCGGAAAATCTAATGAGCACGGTATTTTCATGTCTGCTTAACGTATTTCAAACAGAAACACCATAATACGAGCGCAATATAATTAAATAGATAAGTGTAATAGACAGCTCAGGATAAAATATATTTATTATGGATGGAAATAATTGTTATACTTTGTATTACAAATATTTTCTTCCTATATTTAACCGACATCTCTTGTACACACCGATAGATATATATGTATAGATTACAAATAAGCACTCTGCAGTATTCACTGACCTAGTTCATAAGTCATGAAGATAAAGCAGTGAGTTCAATATGCCAACAGCATTGACGATGGATCGGCTGTATAATTGTTCAACTCCATGTATAATGGTTTGACTTCAGTCATGAAACTTCAACTGTATTCTCGTCCTAAGAGATACGGAAATCATAATAATTATTCTATATATTATTTGTTAGAGACGAATCTTGAATAGATCTATACAAATTTGAACCCAATTGTCTATTGGATTTGAATTATGTGTACATAGTATATGAATGGGTTTTAATAAAAAACTTTGGAATTGTTTAAACGGGTTATACATGTTCTTTAAATATGACAAGTTGGTATATAAAGTTTCTTAGAACATAATCCAAGTAATATGTCTCTATATTTTAGTTTGTCCGTTTAAATTTGGCACAATGTCAAAATTTTTGATTTATGAACTTTGTTGTCAAATTCCATATTGATTAGTGTAACATGGTATTATATAATATATTATGTGTAGAGACACATACGTAGGTAGGTAGGATGCATTATGTATAGACACATACATACATAGGTATTTTTTATAGCAAATATTTTTTATACAGTTCAAGGCGTTATTAAAAGAGTTAGAATTTAATGCTTTATGAATTGTTTTTAAATTCTCCAGGTTGTACATACTGTATAAAAATGTTGCTTATAAATATTAAATTACAATGACCTTTATGGACTGGAATTATGATTGTAACGAGTTAATGGACATTCGATTGATCATGTTTTAGCAAGTACAGGACTGTTAATTAATATTTTCTATTTACTTTATTTCACTTTGATGTATGTTATAATAAAAATGAAATCAATAAAAGTAGAATAATAATTCCAAATACAAACCGGTTTTTCGAATTGAACACAAACTGTAAGGATAAACAAAGTAGGCGAGGACTAGTATGCAATTTGCAGAAGGCAACTTGGATGTTCGTAATTGGGTGAGAATGGGAGGGTCAAAGCCAACGACCGGGAAATGTGTTATTGAAGGGTTACCGTGTCATATGGGTCCGGTTGGAAGTGAATGAGTTGTTTAACCAGGTTTTCTTCCAAACTTTAATCTATGACAATGTATCCTGCAAAAGCTTTACGGTTTACTGAAAATGACGAACTTTTATTAATAGTATCTGTAATAATAATTTGTGATGTCGTAGTCTTCATACAATTAATTAGGACAAGTCATGTCTAAGTTTCACGATTACTTACAATTCAAAGTATGTATGTTTTACTTTGATGAATAAATGTATTAAATACGCGCAAATAATTTTAAAAGAATCGATAAAGTTTAACAATTAAAGATTTTCTAAAATTTTGTTCTGAGGACTATGTATGTACCTATATTTTTGAAATGTACAGAAAAAAAATTAATCAATGTAAAATACATATTATGTTCATAACAATTTATTTTTTATTTTTGTGAAAGAAAACTGTTAATTTTTCAATATTATGATATACACAAACATTTTGAAAATAATAATATTATAAATGGAACAAGTTTTGAGAACAAATAAAGAGTGATTTGCAAGTACATACGCTTTCTACCCCGAATTATTAAGAAACTAATTTCGACTGTTAGAAGCGCACCTAATCATACCCTGAGGTACTTTAAATAATATTTATGTTACCTTATGCTATATAATGAAGGGTGATTAAGAGTTACTAAAATCCTCTCTGATTAATATCCAGCTGTTAACAGGTGGATCTTAAGATAAATCGTATGAGACCTATATTATTTTTCCTAATACTCTTAAATACATGTTAAATAATATCAAGTATATGGCGTCTTAAATAGTGCTTGAAATGTCATAATATAATAAGAGTAATAGTTTTTTTAAAAACGTTAACCAATAATTCGAATTAGTTTGTAGCGGTAATGAATATTACAACATAGGAAACGTAACATCACGCCTGTAATCCCCGAAGGGGTAGGCAAAGGAGTGTTGTACACCCCCTCGTTTGAACAGTTACGTTTAAGTCCCACAATGGAATAGGTGTTGAGCCTATTGCCATATACCGGGTACACATCCAGACTCCGAGTCCCTACTAGAAATTCTCAATTAGAAAAATCCAATAGTACCCGACCCGGGATTTGAACAACAATATATGTATTGCCAACAATAACATTTGAACATAGGAAAATTTATTGAAAACTGATTGTTATCATTACAAAATTGTAACAGCGCCACTGAAGCGAACTCAGCGCACCGTCTTTTAAAAATACAGGTCTTTAATTACAGTTGGTGAAACCCTTGTTTAATTTTATGGGTTATTTTTCTGTTAAAATGTTCTAAACACTGTTAGATTATAGAGCTAAGCAATTTTAAAATCTTGTTACCTTCGATAAGTAAATCATAACATAATAAAACATCGTGTACCGACGACGTGTTGCGCAAACCAAAAACGCAAGAAACAGCTATTTGGTATGATTAATAGCGAGTTTTTCTGTGCCTAGCAGGTCAGTTTAATCTCCATCCCGGGACCCGCAGTCGGCTAGCTGCCAGCCTTTACATTTGCTCACCCCGGCTAACGAATCAACATACATACATAAATATAGACGCCTTGCGACTCATCGGGCCATCAATTCGAGCTCTGTTTACATTCACTCGTAATCAAACTTATTTCTGCTTCTTTACTGTTTGGTGTACTATAAATTAGCCCGTTAGCTTTAGAATTTTAATATTCATATTTTTGATAAACAATTTTGTTTTAAGTGCACAGTAAGGTAATGGAATAGGACGTTGCATAGCTTTTTTATTTATAATATCTTTTACAAAGAAAAAAAAATGGATCATTCTCCACTACCCTACAATTTATATCTTGATATTAGGCGGATAGTATCTCGTATATCTATATATTAATACGTGAAGCACCAACTTGGTACCCCTCTTTACGAAAATTGCGCGGACGGAGGAGTATGAAATTTGGCACACTTACCTATAATTTATATAAAAAAGGAGTACAGAATGCTAACATTTTTTCAAAATAATGCTTAAAAAATACACTAAATCAATAACAAAAAATATTACACACAGCACCATGCATTTGACATAACCATTCATTATTTACGTTCCCATAGTCAATGTCAGCCATGAGATGGATGGTTGTCCATAAGTAGCACAGAGGAAAGATTTATATAAGCGTCGTCTTTAACATTAAAATCTAGACAACGCTCACACTGATTATCTTATAATTTACGATCTAATTTCGATCGCTACGGAGCCTAATAAGTAAATCTAGGTATAGTGCATATAGATACATTATTTATTTAGATGTCCACTCAATCTATAATCGAAACAAAAACTTCTGCGTTTGATTGATGTGTTTGAAAGTTTTATCAGAAATGTGGTTATAATTATTAAATTTGAAATCGTAACATTATTGTAGTGTGTATTTCAGATGGTTGACAAACATTTGATAACAACTTAGCGGTCTTCCTCTGCGAGACAGTTTTGCACTCCACTCCTTCACGTGACTTAACGAGCTGGATCTTAAGGGATACCTTTAATTAAAAACAGGTTAAAATACGCAAGAAAAGAGTAACGTTGTTAAGTATATAAATAATTCAGTAGCTTTTCTAATATCCGTCTAAATACTGTACGGAACCATTTTATATATAATTATAGGACATGCACAGCAAATTTATTTAATCAAGTACCAAATGTGTGGGGTTTTAAACTTAGAATATTTGATAAGCTAGCACTTGTAGTATACATATGGAACATATCTTTGTGGTGGATCAATAGATTATCAATTTTTAATTCAAAATGTAATATAATAGACCTGGTTCTAAGCCACCGTTTTTGTAACAATTATATTATAAGAGCGGCTTAAAAGGATTGCGGTTCTATGTATCATTCATTTTTAAACAATGACATATTCGTATTAATGACAAGTCAAGATAAAATAAATTACATCGGGCGAATATCATTTGCGTAGTAATCAAATAGTGTTACCCATAAAAAGATGACATATAACATTTTTAGCACGTTTTTTCACTTTAACGGTACCAGTATATGAAGTGGTACAGACAGACATCAGACAAACATTTGCTAACGACTTAGCAATCGTCTTTTGAGAGGTTTTTACGCGCTCTGCGTTTTTGTACTACACTCTAACGAGCCGGTTTTTCAGTATACTGTTTTAAAAACTTTCATCTTTAGTGTGACGACAGCATTTGAGTTTTTTGGATAGTTTTTTAACCTTTCATACATTCGTTAATTTTTTTTATTACATTTAGTTATGACAGCTGAAATATTTTCATGAAATATTCTTATTATAAACTATTGGATCGATATCAAGCCAGGACAACTAGTTGTGTGATGACTAAAAGTTCCTATTTGTTCCCTATTTGTTTGTCAATATACATAAACATTCAATGTATGGTCTGGTTACCATAATAAAGGCTTTATTCCAGACTTCACGAGAATTACGAGTAGATGACCGGCTGGGGAAATATCCCAAGATATCTATCTATTTGTCATTTATTAATAATAACTATTGCATAATACGACGAGCTTAATTTTAAACAATTATTGCCGATACTTGCCAAAATAAGTTCGTTGTAATTTTTTAAGTAAATCCCTCGTGAATAATAGACAGATCAGAAACTCGTATGTTCCTCCCTCTTCAAAAATCCTAATTAGCCACTAAATTGAACCATTTACAAAAATATTACCGGTACCTTTTAGTACTTTTAAATAATCGTATAGTTCTTTTTGATATTTCTATTTCTTAGATGAAAAAATATTGTTCTAGCCACTTTTTTCTTCTTCTTAATCGTTCCCCACTGCTGAGGATCGTGACTCTTTATAGACTGATTGTCTGCTTTCAACTTATTCAGTCCATCGCCTGGTGAAGGGCAGGCAAGCTGTTCGGAGATCCGGTCAACTCATCTTTTTCGGGTACGACCACTGGGTCTTTTGTCTTCAATCTTTCCGGTTCTACCAGCTTATCCAAACATTTTTTTTTAAATTTTGTTTCGTCTTCCACCTATTTTATACATATTTATATCCATGTAACCATACCCATATAGGTTTGCGTTCCATAATTATGTATAAAGGGTTCGGTTTAGAAATGAATTTGAAATGCTAAAGTTAAATAATTAATCCATGTTTATAATATATATTAACTGTGTAGGAGATTTGTTCGATTAGAAATATAACTAAAGCTTTTATAAGAATCAGTCGACCTTAAAATACATGTACTAATTATACCCGAGAAGGCGAAGGTACATTCCATTAACAACGATACAACTCAACGACTTATAATTAAAACGAGTTGGTTATAGAATACTAGAAGTTTATGTGCTAAATATGTAGTATAAGTAAATGAATATGTAATTAATATATCAGATCCTAATTATTGGAGGAATTAAAAGCCTTCGAAACAGACGTACGTGTAATATGAAGACTGTGATGAATATTGAAGAAACATGCGTCTGACCTTACTCCTAAAGAGATATGGCGTGACGTCACATAATAATAATAATATGTATATGTAAACCTCTGTTAGTCAATTAGGCGGTGAAATCAGAGAGAAGTCATAGACGCAAACAACAGATGTAACAAAGTTGTGTAGATTGAGACCTGATAACAAGTCTGAGTTGAATATGAATGAGTATATTTCTTTGTTCTGATCGAGTATGATTATTGAAGAGGAATAAAAATTGCTCGGTTATTGATACTGTAACCCGAAAAAACCTCCCCGAAAGCCAATGATGTACCATTACGGTTTGAGACGTGATGTTTTTGTTACCTTTGCATGTTTTTCGTGACTATCCTGTTCATATTTTTCGTGACTATCCTGGTCCTATTTCACGGTATTTTAACTAATTGTAAGTGAATATATGAACAATGGTACGGTCACGTCATTTTTGAATTTATTTAAAATTCTATTTATATTACTGATGACCTTGACATTTTTAAATGTAGTGATTTAATTACATTTGCACGGCAAACGATGCGTTCAGTTTACTCTTCTCTTAAAGGTTTAAATAATTATGAGATATTATGTCTATATTATGACACCGTTCGAAACGGAACGCAAACTTAAGCTCCATAACGTTTTGTGAATATTGAAAAACAGTGAGTTAATGTCTCTTTGCTACAACAGGTAGGGGTCGGCTGAAACGCAGGGTAAATTTGCAGGCTGCCTCTGTGACGTCACATCATGAGTTACATAGCACCGTGGAATGCATGCTAAGTAACTTGTGATGTTACGAGTTTTATCAGTCCGACGAATTAACGAGTTATCGGTAAATGAAAATATACAAAAAGAAAACGCTTCATTAATGTAATACATAAGTATTCAAAACTATTACAACTTTTTAAAATTATATCAGGTGGGTCCCATCGTCTGGTCACGACGAAATGCCAAGCATCTCTTCCCTAACATACCTGACGTAGTCCTTTAAGATTAATTAAACACTCCCCGTACGCCACACAGACACAAGTTTTGATAACATGGAAACAAAATAATTCGGTTCAGTAATTTCAAGAACAATGCGGTCAAAATTAGCTTTGGCTATATTAAGAATAAAAAAGGTCCGCAAACTGAACAGTGGCACAAGCCGATATTTCTTTGTTACATGAAGTAGGGTTCGGATGGAGCGTTGAGCACGTTTCTATACTACTGTCGTGACGCCACGTCGCGGATGAGCCCCCGCGGTACGGAATCACGAATTAGCAGGCGGAGAAATGAAAAGGGTACACTTCTCGTGAAGGGTTTACGAGTTCTGTGTAACGGATCCGTAATATAAATATATTGTAATATACTGACTAAAAATAAATAACTATTACGTAATTATGCAACGATTATATATTATTTGTTCCTGTATCGAGTTGACTTTAATAATGACAGTTAACGGCTTGTTTTAATACTTTAGAAGTCCCAATATTATGTATGTTTCATGTGTTCTTCTCAAATATATTCATATGTTTTCGTTCACGTATTTTAAGGTTTTCGTACGTATAGTTATACTGAAACGTTTAAAACTATGTAGAGAGTTGTTCTAAGATGATATGTATAGTTTAAAGACTTTAAATAAAACAAGTGTAGTTCGTCCATATACCTATGCATCATTATTATCTAATGCCAATAGGCTCACCACCTATTCCATTGTGAGACTTAAACGTAACTGGTGAAACGTGGGGGTGTACTACACTCTTCTGCCTACCCCTTCGGGGATTACAGGCGTGATGTTACGTTTACGTATTATTATTTAAAAAAATATTTTTCACCGTATTTTATCGATTTTATTTCACCAACTTTATTTGTGAATACTGAATATATATTATTCAATTATACAATATCTACAATAGATAAATAAATACCCAAAATATATGAAATGAAACGGAAAATCGTATTGGAATTATCGCTATATTTAAGTCGTTAAGAGACAGTGATACAAAATGTTACTATGAATTTCCCACTCGAATCTTTTATGAATATTATTCAATTAATACATAAATGTCAACAAATTGATGATCTCTGTCAGAAATGCATTTACTGAAAACATACATCCAACTTCAATAAAGTAATGTTAATGATCGCGCAGTCCATAAAGATTTTACCGACAAAAAACCCACTTTGGAACGGTTACGAGCGGAAATTTATCAGAATCAGACTGAAATATTGTATTTCATTTAAAACGTATCCCCACCCGGACTTTGTAACTGCATGTATATTTTACTCCGGATATTTGCAGGGTAGGTAAATAAATAGTAAATGATTGGTTATTTTTAAACCAATAGGAGATCATGATTCGTACGTATTTAATAAGATCATAGCGGCCAACGAGCATATTGGCCTTGTATGGTCAAAGCATTCCATGTATTCCTGTTTAGTCCCAGATCCTGTATTCTTATTTAGTCCCAGCTAACTGGAAAGTCAAATGTCTTATAGTTAGTATGTGATCCAATAGATTTATCATTTCTGAAATATTTTACACTGAAACGAATGTATCATTGCATCAATAAATTTAAATGTTCGTTAACAAACAATTTTAGAACCACAATATAATCTGTTTAACAGGTACAAATATGCTTTATATGAAATATTTATTTAAACATTACTTGTAAGGGGTAAAGTTACGTGTTAACGAAAAGAAGTAGGCTAAGATATAGCGGAGAGCCCTGAGCGTATGGCGAAATGCCAATTCAATTTGTCTGTAAAGAATTTGCAACGTTTGCGTCTATACTGCTTGACACGAAAATATGCGTTGACATTCAAGGCATACTTTGGTATACACAGAGAAAATTCTGCATATATTCTATTACTTCCTACCGAAAGGATATTTAAAGTTTTGTTATCTAAGCGCAAGCCGGATAACAAGTGATGTGGAAATATCAGCAACGCTTGAAGGTCTTGTTCCTTTGACGAGTCAGGACTACATAAATAATTCTCCAACCTTTTTGTATTTTGGAAAAAAAAAATTAGATTCAGGCTTTCATTAACATCACTAGTTAATAAAGGTCATAGATTTTCTGAATATATTGTCTATAACGCACGTTATAGCAACGAATCTATATTTGAGTCGAGTATTATAGTAAAACCTACTATTATATTCAGGCTCGTCTTCTGCAAAATATGCAGGTTGTTCTCAACTATCTTCCTGGTTTAATTGATCTCTATCATTAACGCATAATATGGATCTAAAGCAATAAACATCTTAAAATCGGTAACAATATGAAATATGATATATTACCTGCTTTATGTTCGTATGTGTCTCTCAGGTATCAATGCCGTATAACGATTTACTTTTACATACATATATGTATGTAAAAGTTTTAGTGAACCTAAACTGTAAATACGAGAACAAAAGAGCTATAAAAATAGAGTTACATATTGCCAGTTGCCCGACAATGGTGACAAATCACCTCTAAGGTGACCCATTTAAATGTTTCCTTCACGTTGTTTCCTTCCAATTGAGCCTTAATTTACATTAGGAAAGGATAATTTATTTTTCAATAGAAATACTAGTGAAGTTGTTGCACATACGTTAGTGTTCGTGCAATCTGTGCACATTTCCGTAGCTTAGAAGAGTAATGGTCGCGTAGCGTTCTTAAATCAGTCAAAGGATTATTCCGCTTCTAAGTATGCTGGAGCTTCACAGTGAAGTAGATTTTAGTGATACAGCGATAGCCCTGCACGAATAAGCAACTTGAATATAAACTCGTAGTCATGGCACTCCTTTACGTACAGACACATGTATATCTGTATGTATGTTTATACTATTTTTCTTATGGCACACTATCCCACAGGTAGCACCAATGGGATGGCTTATCGAACACCACGTGTGCCGTTTTGCAATTATCTGTCGCTGTCTGTAAAAGTTTGAATGAGTGTTTATGGTTTAAGGACACTATATTCAAATCATCGTCATCATCGACATCATCATCATCATAAAAAATGAAAATCCATTCTTCAACTGCTAGACATTGGTCTGTTCCCAGAATAAGAAGACTTAATCACCTTCACGTGGTGCAGGTTTAATTCTTCAAATATAACTTGAGAGAGCCTGTTCTGAAAATTTTGACGACTATGTATTGCACATGCCGTTTCGAAACGTGGTTCAATATGAATCCGATTTCTTACATACTGAGGCATTCTATGTAATCCCCCTCTTATCCTCACAAAATCCCATTTCTAAACTGTACGCATCACCTATTAAAAGTTTCATCCATTAAATGCGATGAGCTCTGGAAAGAATTTTAACAAATAATTGTTATATTGAAATGTAGCGGTTAAACCCGTTTCAACGTTTGACCTCCGACATAAAAAATGTTAGACTTACCAAATCAAATAAAAATATTCGGACTCTATCAAAAAATCGTTATTTACATATAGAAACCCTTAATTCTGTAAAGAAAATTCGTGTAATTGTTATGTTATCGTAAATAAAAAGAATAAGTTGAGTGAATAAAGTCTGATAAGGTTATTTTTAAGAAATATCGTTCTTGCAAAAGATCTCTACAATGTTCTATTTTAGTGGGGCAAAAAGCCTTTCATGGCGTAACAACTCTGCCTCGGGCTGGCTTCTCAACTATTTATGGACCTTAAAAGTTCACCGATAACGGTGAAATCCGAACAAAGTAGTGCTTTTATGGATCACCCTTTGTACCGCGTGCCGTTTATAGATTGGCTTAATAAGATTATGAGTAGTCGAATAGATATATAAACCGCTTTTGTGTTTTGAATCTGTGGCCACTTGGAGCAATAACAATCACAGTCCATCTCCGTTTGCTCGGATTGTCGGGTCGTTTATTATAATCTTTGACCATTAAACGACATTGTGTGGGATTAACGACTGCGGTATTGATTTAGGGACGGTTCCCTAACGTGGTACGCTAATACATTACGTTATTTTGTTTTGTGTTCCAAATGTGTTTAAAAAAAATGCCAAGCACGGCTTGTTAACATTTGCATTGTTTAAAATGGCCAGTGTTTCTTTTACGATATTTTTGTATGAATATTACCTATATTTTTACAACTTTAGAAAAATAGAGTATTCCAATTTTATTTACAATTCACTCGGTTATTGAGAAGAAGCTCAGTGCTCGCTGTGATTAACTAAAGACTGTAGAATATCAAAGTTGATTTAGGTTACAAAACACCACTTCTTGTTCATATGCTTTTGCTATCGTCCAACATTTACTTCCATTTTTATATTACGTATATAAAACGCAGTTTTGGTCGAAAGAGTATGATAAATACACAACATTTCCGTGACTCGTTTCGTCTTACACCCCAGTAGCATCGCGTCTTTTATTGATCTATAATATCCTTTTTAAAGTTTAAAAATATAAACAGAACTGTAGTGATGATACATCATTATCCAGCTTACCTGACCGTTTACTTGCCTACATTAATTGACAATACGTTTAATAATTACACCTAAGATTTATCACACAAACATTTCTTAACCTGTTTTATATTGTTTTACAGCCTAATTTTACTACAATCATTTCCTATAAAAGCTGCCAATGGATACCGGCGACCTAATTATCTTAGCAAATGACAATCAACTGCCTTAACAACCCTATTTCTATTCAGCCTTTGTCAACCCCAAATTCGTTTCGGTTGAGATTAGATGACACTTTCAGATTGTTATACAGATCTTAAGAAAAAAGACTAACTTTTTCAGCACTGTAATCATACAGGTATATATAAGGTGCTCTGCAGGATACAGAACTGTTTGACACTAAGTCGAAATACATTTCTTTTGAAAATATTAGTTTTTTTTACCAACACTGAGAGAGCCAATTTGCTGACTTTTACACACATTTCCTTACGTCATCATCAGTGACTGTCATTAATGGAGAAATAATCTAGTGATCAATTTGTGCATCAGATACAAAACCTTTGTAAGTTTTTAATTTCGTTTTATAACACTAATAATGTCGATGCTATAACGTGCTCTTTGAGGCATGCTTGTGAAATTTTTACACCAGCCCGCCAATTAATGGGGCAACCACAGGCGATGTCTAACTTTACAGTTGATTGCTAGCGCGCCAGGGCAAAGAGCATTTTAATCCCAACTC
>DWFT01000414.1:0-12056 GCA_018246795.1 Microceris patrobas patrobas
AAGGAAGTTATAAGAAAGTATTACTGCAATCTCGGGTCTAAGTATTACCTTACTTTATTTGATAGTGGTCATTGTATATAATTAAGAGTAATTAGTAAAAGTTAATAAAGAAAACCAATTAGACTTACTTAGCTGATTGACAACTTCTTTAGGTAACCAGTCATAATCTACATTATTGGCAGTGCCAGTTTCCAATGGCTTGGACTGTGTGGCACGGGGAGAGCGGCGCCGGGCGAGGGACGAGAGCGCCTGCTGACCGACCACCAATGTCAGCACACAGGCGGCTCCAAGGAACACATACAAAAAGAATGTTTCTCCATCCAAACCCTCAGATACTTCAACAATGTTTACTGTCTGGTTGTACACAGCCTCCTGAAAATAAAAAAAATAAAAATTTAGACATTTATGCACATTCTAAAGTTCATTAGTATTATATCACTTTTCTTCATAGCTTGCACTTGATTAATTCTGAGCCATCACTATAAGTACATAAAAACTGTATGATCTAGGATTTAGCCTAAGTCAATAGTTACTATAACTGTATGTTGGTATGACAGATTATCACCTCAAAAATATAATTATTTGTTATAAATAAATGAATATCAAAAATTTCATGCAAACGGTGTTCCATTACCAGACAATTACTTGAGTAATTTTATTTGCACAAATGGTTTGTATGGGGACTGTGAATGAATTGTCTTGTAAATAATATTTAAATGTCTCTTGAAAAACTTGTTATAAACTGTATCATGAAATTGGAAAACTGATTTAATTCTCTAATATTACTTGCTATCATAGTGAATGAAAACATCACATACCGTTAAGGAATTGACTGTCAAGAAAAATGGTCTAACTTTCTCAATTAGTTTATCATTCTACTGTTAGACATGAGTCTCCTTTTTTGAAGCCATAGTTTGGGAAACTGCTAAACAGTTTGGCACACTTAGTATGTCATACAGAATATTACAGATAACTTTAAGGTTTGCAGATTTCCATAATATACATAACATCACACCTGTAATTCCTGAAGGGGCAGGCATAGAAGTGTATTACACTTCCACATTTCACCAGTTATTTTTAGGTCCCATGGAATAGAGGGTGAGCCTATTGTTATCCTCCAGGCATAAATACAGACTCCGAGTCACTACTAGAAAAATCCAGTAGCACCCGACCAGAGATTTGAACCCAGGATCTCCCGATCGGCAGTCGTGCTTGCCACCACTCGACCCACGAGGCAGCCTAATACTACTCTTACATAATTTTTACACACCCGAATGCCAATATGTAAAAGTTATTGCATTACCCGACAATCCCAGCTACCGGCGACGAGGAAGGTCTGCGCCACGGAGGGTGGCGAGAACTCTAGCGCCGACACTGTATCGTCCGGCGGAGAAGCCACCTCCACATCTTTATTGGGGTTGTTGCCACCACCGCCCAGTTGATTGTACATTTTGTTCCACTTTATCCGTATTAATTACTATGTAAAAAGCAGCGTCTATTGGCAAACAAGGTTAGCTGACTGGAACTTGGTTATTGACTCAATTATAAACGGTTCTAATAGTTCGGTAAACTTTATATTTCATAATAATAATAATCTAAGCAAACCATGCAAATAATATCTTAATGACTAATGAAAATATATGGATATAGGTACTAAGTTTCAAGTTTACAGGTATAGTGCGCGCAAGATAACTCTGCGCGCGGCCGAAATCGGAACTAATTTTTGTGCCGCCATTTTGTCGTTACGTCAGATGTCAACAAAGTCTATTGTGTTCCGTGTTTATTATTCGTTTGTGAAGTAATTTTTTGCCTTCGATATGCCGAAAGTGATTAAAAGTGCTGGGCGGGATATTATCTTGAAAGTCAAACGAGCCTGTGAAGAAGAAAGAGACAATAACGCGCCAACAGTGCCATTTTCCGAAGTTTGAACTCGCGTCGCATATTTAACAGGTACTTTTTAGGGTTGCCATAATATTAAAAATCTCCTGCCTACATGTAGAAAAATTAGAAGTGAAATATTTCCAGTCGGATAGATTAATGGGTGTATAAATGGATAAATTTATAATTAATGTTACAGGCGACACATCCGACTCTTCTAATGAAAACTCGAGCGTATGTTCGGATGAAGATATACAAATGGGAGGTGTTGATCCATTACAAGATCATTCTTATACAAAATTTATTTAAAGTACGATACATTCATTAAAAGACTGACAAGGTTACCGCGGACTTTTATTTTTCCGTTTATTACTTTTATGTTGAACAGATAATATTATTTAGATACTTTATAGAGGATTTCATTCTTACATCTTATAAGTATATCAATTTTATTTAATTATTACAACAATATTTAACATTAACGTTCAGTTTAAATAAACATTTTAATTTTGTTAATTGGATTTGATATTATTTAAAAATAAAAAGATGTATATATATAAATATATATATTATTGCACTTCTTAATCTTAATATTCGTTTAATGAAAATTATTAATTTCAATTAAGTAGTTGATTTCTTTGTCCTGATTATTACGATTTAATTTCAACGAAAGGTAAAATGTGGGTAAAATTTACTGTCATAACCTGACAACATTAACTAGTTAACTACGCCACGCCGCTACGCCACGCGAGTTATCGTGCGCGCACTATAGTAAATAAGTACATAACTACTACTAACCTAAGTACCTACAGTAAATTTATGAAAACGATAAAACTGAAGAACATGTATATTGCATTATAAATTTGATTGTTATAACTAATAAAACTATCAATGCTAAATAAGCGAAGCGTAAAAAATATATTATGAAACGTAAGCGTAAGAATAAAGTAATATTTGAAGATAAGAATAATAATATTATTAGAGTGATTTTTACGTTTTCTTTTTAACACAAATTATTATATTTTAGCAAAAATAATTCGATCAGGAAAGTAAACAAGTGATACCATATAAATATATTGAATTAATGTTGACCGAGTCAGAAAGTACTAGGGCTAAATTCAGAATATGTACGATAAAATACATATTATCACACTGGCGAAAAGATTAAAATGAAGTAGGTACTTAGCAGTGGCGTAGCGTGCCTTGGAGGGGCCCTGTATCAAAATTAGTTGAGGGGGCCCAAATGAAGGGTATAGGTTTTTCTAAAATTTCTTTCAGTTTTTTTGACTTTCGTTATTTCTGAAGTGAAAACTTTATATTTTGTTTTTTTTTTTCCGGGAAACACGAGATTAAGTGACATTGTGGATAACATTTTACTAACTTTTGCTTACACACGCCCCGTATCATGGATACTGCTGATACGGCGGTAGCTACGCCCCTGGTACTTAGTCTTATACGCCATATTCAGATGAGATTAATAATGCTCCGAAGAGAGAGAGTGAAAGAAATAGGTACTTAGTCTTCATGCCACTTTTTTCTTTACCGTAAAACAATGGTTAGAGTACAGGTTTTAAATGTACATTTTTTGCACTAAGCGGTTGCAATTAACAAGTGATTTAAATTATAAAAAAATATGCTACAACGTGCGTGAAGATGTTACGCTCGTCTTTGTACTATGTAGGGCTTATTATTCCAGATAATTAAAAATATTCAGATACATACAACACATTAAGACTAGTGAGATAGTTCTCTTTTATTTTTTACTTGTTCGACTCATTAAGTTGCTATTACCAAGTTGAGTAAACTATGTATGTGTGAAAAATATTTTGAAATGTGACATACATTTTTGGCGTTCATAGTAAAAACCTTTAAAATGTATTGTTTTAAGCCCAACCTTCAATCTGTGAAAGGAATTTTAAGCGCCATATTATCCCAGAAAGTATGAAATGGTTTCTTTCAACATTTCAAAATCAATGTACATGTTAAGTTACTTTAGTTAAATGTGGCTTCATGCAAACTCTTGAATGTTTTAATTATTAGATTTCGGTAGTGGAATTTACGAGGTTTGTATGTATGATTATACCAATGTTTACGCCACATTATGCCATTATGCCACACAGTAAAAATATTTTATTTATAAGCCGGATATAATAATAATTAATTTTTATTATAACTGGCTTTTAAATAAATTATTTTAACAGGTGGTTTTTTTCTAATCAGGCATGTTTTATTACTTTTATAATTTTTGAGTACAGATAACAAATATTAAAGTACGAATAAAATTGTGAATCAAATAAAATTTAAATAACAGTCATATTTAAACTATTATGGGGTCAACATATCCATTATTTTATGTTATACTTAATGAGAAGAATTATGTCCCTTAATTGAAAATAGTATAATTATACTATATATTAAATAATTTAAGTATTCTAAAATGATTAATATATCGAGGGCTGAATTTGGATTGTTGATTACAAAATTCGCTACATAAGATATATATACGATGTGAAGATGTATACAACATATAAGTGGGTTACACTATGAAGTAATAAGTAATTAAAAGAACGATGACAAAGACCTACATTTAAATGCACAGTTCAGAGAATCAGAGATTTACTGAAAAATTAAATTTTGGCGAGTTGATAAGGGATAAACGAGTGGAGATTGTGGCTGGGCAAATGTAATGTAGGACGCTCCCTGGAGAATTGGGATAAAAATAATTGTGGAAAATACCGTTAGCACAAGCTGGATATAAAAACACGAGAACAAAGGACGACAACACTTATTAAGTGTGAGTCCAAAGTCCAGGAATGTACTTGAAACCGGCTGATGATGATAAGGAAGAAGTGATGATAAATGGTTACAAAAACCTCGACCAATAACTTGACACTTTCGTCATTATGTTACAGCGGCGTGTTTGGGCAGGGCAAAAAACCTACTATTATTTTTTTTTATATTTGAAGCCAAGAAATGTTAGATATAGTATATTTAAATGGAAAAAGGACGATATATTATCGTTATAAGGACTAATTGTAAATATGTAGTATGCAAGCCTCAAAATATTGCGCATAAAAAATCTAGTTTTATGAGAAACGGGCAAAATTTTTCCGGTAGCCGAATTAGTGGTAGACGGTAGTGAAGTACTAGGAATTATAACATGATGAAATTATATTAGCAATGTGATATACTGATCCAGTGACATTATAACAAACACAATAAGTATTAAAATTAATAACATAATATTAACCGTTAATGTTCTCATTGCTTAAACTATTTATGTATTTACGCAACAACATCTAGCGTTTATAATTCAAAGGCGTCAGAACCTGATTTTCAACTGCTTCTTCACGGATTTTTCTGCATGTGAAAATTAATACGAGTACCTTGAAACAAACAATCAATGGAAGATTACATACATTGATGTGTTCCGTTACACGCAATTGAACCGTTATACACGTAAAGTGTATTTATTGCATTAGTTTATATTATGCAATTGTCTGATGCTTGTAGAAGAGTACGGCTTGGCTGGGCAGCATATAGGAAACTTCTTCAAGTCTTTTCGTCACAAATACCGCAAAGAACCGAGACGTGGACACTCACGGTGCGACTGGTCCACCAATTTAAAGTCGCTTAGCGAGCTATGGAAGGGGCTATGCTCGGCGTCTCTATGAGGGATCGAATTCCAAACGTATATGTCATTATATATGTCAAATATATGTCATTTTATATACGACATACTGTGTGTTCGGAAATTGCACTTCGTCTGCTATTATTATTTTATGTTGACTAAAACATGTACCTACCAATAAAATTAGAGTTACTTCAGATAATATAAAAATATGTTATAGTTTGGGATTATTAACAAATGTTAAACGAATCATACACGTTCAGTTATTGTTGTATATATTTTCTAAACAAACCTTGTTCCAATTATGTTCTGTTTATTTTTTTGGCACATGTTCTCTATCACCTTTAAATTGACGTTCTGTAGATGATATACTTACGGTGCGTTAAAAATTTATATGTCATTGCACTGTAATATTTCCACCCAAGTGTATCTAATCGGTAAAATTGGTACTTACAAAGAAAAATACAATAGTATTTAGGTATTTTGAATTTTTAAACACATGTAGGTAAATACAATCTGCACATCGAGTTGATGTTGAGAAAGAAAATAGCTTGAATTATGTACTTGTTTGGAATGCGTGTTACATAAACCGCCACGTGCTTTTTACCTGCTTATTACCTATTCATAATAAGTAGGAATTTCACTGAGCCTAATTTCGAATTAAACTGTCATTGACAAGTCCTATCATATGCCTGTTTATAACATCTTATAACTTGTGAACACTGCAGTAAATGATAAACACTAGCTTCATGACCTTTTCCTGTCTATAACAAAAAAGTTCATGAAAGTGCCTTGCAATACATCAGGGTGTAGTTTCGAAATGAGCTATTAATGCTTTCTAATTGTTAACGCCAACGTATACTAAAGGGACTAAGTTTTGACGACACATTATTGTTGACAGTAATCTGTGTCAGTATTTGTAATAGTAATAACTTACGACATGCACGTTTCTTAAGTCATCTATGTCAGGATTATGAAAGGATTGGTTGTAATGAACGGCCTAATGTTTTCTGACTTACGCACTTTTCAATCGCAACTTCATCCGCAATTATTCGCCTTCCGCCGCGCAACGACTGGTGTGTGGCGTTCTTAATTATAACGTATCGGGTAATGTGATCTTAATTTAAATTCAAAACATCTATTGCATCATGAGTTACACGCCTACACTTAATGAAGGTCATAAATATATTCAAACATTCTTGATTTCATCGGCCTTATATTATATAGATATGTACATAATTATATACACTTGGTACCGTAGAAACGAAAGAAAAACCGGAAGCAGAAAAGTATTTTTTTTAAAGTAGGTATTGTGTGTTACGTCCTTGACGTGATGTCCTTATTTGTTTTACTTCGTTTTAAAGTGTTTATGCTTGAATTAACTATTATATTCGCTAAAGCTTGGGCTAATTGGACTTTTTAACTGTTTCTTTATAAACAGCAAATATACTGTAATGTTTAATTACATCCTGAATTTCATTGGGGGAAGCCACTATAGCCTTTTTTGGGGAAGTTGTGTAGGTTACTGAGACAGAATGATGATGATAATAACAATAGTAACAATATGTCGGTTTAATACTATTTGTATGGAAGAGCGTGTCTCATGGTGTCCGCATGACTGACATTGACACTTGCTATTGTGACAGAATAGTTTCGTGCACGTTGTTGTGTCCATGGGTTCGAAACAATGGGATAATATTTTCGGTATGTAGACGATTATATTCGTATAAAAGAAGTTTTATTTGCAAAATAAACGTCTCTTTAAATGGGTTTTCTATCTTAAAAACCCTAGCTCAAGATTTGAGTTTGTGTCCGGACATATCGGAAATGTGGATAGGAAGTTCGTTATTTTTTATTCGTTTTGCATTATCATCATTATCAACTAATACTAAAGCGTGATACACTTGTATGATAATTGTCTATGGTAGTTTAAAACAGGATTGTCTTGTAATAACGGCGGTCATGGCAAATCTTATTATAATATTGGCTCGCGTGTGGCCCAATACAATACGTGTTCAGTTCAATGAATGCAAATACGATATTAATTCGATGTACGGCGTGTTAGAATACAGAATTACTTTATAAACACATTAACGAGTATTCTACGCGACTATTGTCTAAGGCTGTACGTTAAGAAATTGCCGCGTAATTGTTACACGGTTGTAAACAATGATAATTCTCTCCACAATCACGTCGTATTTGTAGTATGGATGGCGTTTAAATGGCTGCGATGGAGACACACAGACTATAAATTAGTTATTCAATAAAGTACTTATTATACACACGATGGAATAGTACTTATTTCATTTTAGAACTTTTAGTATCAAGTTTAGTCCTTTTTAGGAAAAAAAAATATAATTTAAAAAAAACATTTTAATTTTATTGGTAATGTATATTGCTTTTTATCAAGCCAGTATAGGCTATTATAAAGTCAACAATGTCATTAAGTCTATCCGTCAGTTTAATTAATATGTAAGAAAACACGCTTATTAATCAATTTTTATATATAACAGTTTGTTAAAAATATTGTCAAGTTTAATTCACATAAGGGTAGGCAGAGACCAAACATTTCTATCGGCTAAAGTCCTGGAAAAATTTTCATCTCCGCAAATTTTAATTAAAATGGTAATGCCTACGAAAGGTAATCGTACTTTAGATTTAGTATTCGAGAAGGTGCCCTCCGATTTGATTGCAATACTTTATACGTTATATGTAATATTCTGAAATTACATCCAATTTGATCTCATGAATATAATATGATTATATTTCTCTGTATTGAATATTAAATGCGAGTCATTTCAGTAAAACAGGCAGACTTTCTTAATAAATGCGAACGTAAGGCGAAGGTCAGGCGACGTCCAAATGCTAAAAAACTTTGATTGTAGAGTATTTTGGTAAATCGTTCTTTATGATCGTTATAATACATTTTATAATGAAATAGATGTTTATGTAATTTAAAGGTCTAAAAAACAAATAAAAATCTACAAGGTATAATTCCAATTGTACTCGTATTATATCGTCATGAATCTAAATATTCCATGGAATAAAAACACAAGCTAAAGACTTCAAGCACGATAAATATTTTGCATATTGTACATTAAACTTAGATTCTTCATTGAACGTAGTCAGTTCCATTTTTAAATTAAAATCCGTTATTCTCTTTGTTAAAATGGAATCAATATTAAAATATTTATGTAATATTGAACTTGTAAATTTATATTGTATTCAACAATGGAAACAACCCCGTCATACATTGTTAGCAACCTGTATCAAATCTTCTACTAACACACGATACAAAAAATAACATAGGTTTTTGTGTAAATTTTACCGATATACCTATTGAAAAAAATGCAATTTTTCTGTTACAAAAATATGAATTATCACTTGACCTATTCCTCAAATATTTGCTTTAATTGTTGGTAATAAAGGAAATACGAAATTTGAATAATATTTCTAAGATAATATTTAAAGATCAAAGATATACGTTACGTATTGCAAAATACATTTTTTTATTTAAATGATAACTATAGAAGCATTTTCATACATTGCTTTTGTTTTCGCAATTTAATTTATGTGAATCGCATCGCCAACGCCGAAAATATTAAATAGTTTTCGCAATTGTGTTGTTCCTTCAAGGAGCGTTGATAGTGGTTTAAACTGTTATCTAACACACGGTAGCTGTTGTGTTGAAATTCCACACATTTTAAGTATTTAAGACAATGTGCGTTTTTAAGTATGAATACGATTTGCATGAAGTAATAGTATGCCTAAAGTGATAGACGTACATGAAGCTCCTCGGGTTTTCTAGAATAATAATGTTTGGCGTATGTTGTTATATACATAATAACAATAAAATTGTTTTAACTTTGTTAACGTTGAAGAAAAATATCGTGATACGTCCGCCACTTCACGCTTGGGTAGCGTGGCGGATTGTGGCTTTAACCTTTCTTATTATAAGAGAAGACCAGTGTCTAAGATACCGAAGAGTTGATCAGATGATAAGAGAGTTATCGATACATGTTATTGTATGAAGGTAGCAAATAATTATGGAAAGTCGAGTAATTTCCCTGATACATCTGTCAACCTTCGAGTTTTCCGTTAAAATAGGAATTTAGGTCTAATTACATCAATTGTAGACTGAATAACTTCAACTGCCTCATTGGTTGCGTGGTTGTAAGCTCGACCGTTGAGCCTAAAATCCTGGGTTCGATCCCAAGTCGGCGACTACCAGGTTTGTCTAACTTGAAATTCTTAGTAGTGACTCGGAGCCTGGATTTGTGCCCAGGGTATGTCAATAGGCTAACCCCCTATTCTATACTTCACGTTGATAATTATGACAGACATCACGTCTGTATTTTCCCGAACCGGCAGCCAGGTGATTGTACTACTCCCAGTTTTTATCGATTATGTTATACGTTGCATGAAACAGGCAGTAACACTATTGTCATATACTAGGCATTAATTCAGGCTCCTAACTACTACTGCGAATTTCAAGATAAAAACAGTTAAAGTTATCAAAAACGATTCAGGAATCGTACCTAGGACCACTAGGCAAGCAATCGAGCTTGCAACTACGCCAACGAGGCAGTCGATGAAATAAAATATATGTAAATCAAATATCAGAGGTACACACATATGCGTATCTTCAATTAACTTGAACGTTTAACATGTAGAAATAAGCAAAATATCTTGATGTTCTTGCAATCGCCAGTCAATCTTGTTACAGAACCGAAATATACCGTTGGTCGGTTTCGAAATGTATAATTGAACACTGTCGACTGGAGTATCTCATTATACTTTACGTTGTAAATGAACGTAAGATCATTGATTTATCGTATTGAACATGTGTACACAATAATAACCCAATACTAGAATTCGCCCAGTGATCGATATTTGATATAAAGTCTTTAATGGCTTAAGACTTTTTTCTCTAAAGATTATGTACCTATCTTAAATGGACATATACATAAATGTTTCTATGTGGAATTGCAAATAGAAATGATTTGTATTTGTATTGGAGGTGTTATTCAACCACTTAGCAATAGTACGAAAATGTGACTTCATTATAAACCAAATATCGTAGGTACCGGTGGCAGAAAGCAACCCCTTTCCATGGAAAACTGGATAAGGGCTAACTACTTCACTGATTTCGCACCAATTTTCATATATAGAAAATATTATATGTACTTAATTTTTAATAATATAAAAAAATTTTGTTCATAATAAAAAATAATTTTAACTTTGTTATAACAGATGAATACGAAAAAAACACAAAATTACCATCGTTTAATTTGTTGTCACACATAAATGTCACATGTATAACAGTGTCACGGTTGTATGTATGCACACAGGGTGTAATGTCTAGTACGGTCGCGGCGGTGTTGCCAGCACGCGGCGCGGCATTCAGCGCTGGCGGACTCATTGCCACTGTCAGCGCTCCACTCACTGACACAACCGAAACAGCTCTAGCGACATGCCCGTCGAATGGATTGGATATTATTGTTGATCATTGCTTTGGCCGAAATTGCTCCAACCGTTCGGACGCTAACAATAAGAGTTTTGTGGTTTGTCTAATAACTTCTTACATGTTTGGTATAATAGCCGCTCTCAATGTTAAATTTTCGATACGATTTTAATTATTAGTGTGAATAATTGTGTTATTGTGTTTGTATATGTATCATATACAGTAACTAATTGCGATGTCATGGATTTAAATAGTATAAAAAAGGAATAGTGTTACTGCCATGTACTATATAAAATTACCTTCCAAATAAACATAGTACCTATCTAAATGTTTATCAGTACAGTCCAAAGTCATTCTAACGTAACATCACGCCTATAATCCTCAAAGGGGTAGGAGAGGAGGAGAAGATATTCTGTACAATAAAAATAACAACATACAACAAAGTACAAACATAATAAAAAAAGTCACAAAAATATGTATGTATTAAGCGATCATACAAGCAATCTAAACATTTGTATATAATTATTGATTAGCCTTTGAAATTTTTATGTAGTACAGAATAGGCCTCAAATAAAAACAGAATGTTTTCTTCTTAAGGGTTAAGTTACAACATTGCCCTGCAGGACTTGGGAATCATTACGTGGGAGTTTTATTACATATTCATGTTTGTGTACATTTGAGAGAAGTAGGTATATATGTACGTATACCTACATATATGTGACTATTAATATTATAACCGTATCACGGTTTTATCGTATTATACGATAACAAAGATTATGCCAAATAATGAGATTATTATTTGAGCAAATTGCTGAAAAAAAATAATCGACCCATTATAATTCCACTGTTGGAATATGGGTCTCCTCTCATATTGGGAGGGTTAAGGCCATAGCCTGCCACGCTGGCCAAGTGCGGGTTGGCACACTTCACACACCTTAGAATTTTTTTTGCTTTTTTCATAAATTCTTAGGTGTGTAGGTTTCTTCACGATGTTTTCCTTCACCGTAGCATGTAATATTTAAATTTAAAACGCAGTTTTGTAATGAGGTGCACGCCATGGATTTGAACCCAGCACCCTCGGGG
>DWFT01000415.1:0-12053 GCA_018246795.1 Microceris patrobas patrobas
GTAACAACATAAATTTATTTTTAATTTTTACATATTGACTAGCAACAAGACAGACGTTCATAGTATTCTAATAATTATTGTTACAAAACTATGATTGAGGTTTTTAATCGTGTCATGTAACATTGTTCGCAGGTAAATACGAAACTCTACTGGACGACTCGTTACTAGCTCTGCACACGATTAATGCGTCGTCTGACATACAATTCCCGCGCCTCGCTCGCACCTCGGGCACCGCTGAAAAACTGCACAAGTACTTTTCTCAGCTGGACTTACCGCTCATCAGGCGTCTCTACAAACTCTACAAGTATGACTACAGAGTGTTTAACTACGATCTAGGCAATATTGTAGGCTTCGATCTGGGCTAAAATTATATAAAAAAGGGCGAGAATTGAACAGCAATACTATGCATTGCTATGCATGCATACACATGCTATGCATATGTCCCCATAGCTAGAGTAATGTGAATATGTCTGTTTTCCATAATAGCACGAATTATATTAGTTATTGAATGCTGTAATGTTATTTATGGTATCAACCTTTATGTTGCCAACTGATGCAATATTATAAACTATTACCATATTAAGGTAACACTGCTCTACACGAATATTCAACCAATTTCTATTTGCCATACATTATTCAAATGACTCTACAAACTGCGATCCAATTGTTCTTCTATGTTATTTAAAATAAATTAATGACAACCGTTTTGAATAGTAATGAGTATTTTAATTATTATTCAAGCATTTTACACTCACGTCTGCCATAGTGTATTTCAGTTAAACAAATAGTCAAAAAAAAATTCTAATAAAAACCAGTTGACGTAACTTTTCTTTATTTTCATTTGTCAGTCCTGTCTGTGTATCTCTTTTGGTTAATAAATTGTACATACAAAACTTATACGTTTTGAAAATTTATGTAATTTCCTTACATTAATGACATTTTCAAAATACTGGTTCTGTACAATGAATTATAATGAAAATTTATTTTTGAAATATTGCGACTTTGGTTTTAAATTATAAAAGTATTTAAAGGAAAATTTCATTGTCTTTGTACGTATATACATTTCTATGAACATAATGAACAATAAGATAACATAACAATGATACAAAAAAACATGTTGATAGCACCGTAACTCAAATAGTTGAATCTCGTGGAAACGAACAAGATTGGTTATAAAACTAACTTAGACTAGAGTTAAACTGTAGTCATTTAAAAATATATTTCGCGTTACAATGATGTATCTTAAATCATCATCATTATCGTTATGTAATGAATAATAATGGAGAACGGTACGGGGACCTATCTTTTCATATATTATTGTTGTCTTATACATAGCTAATAGATTACTTGTACAATGCAATATGAAAAATTATGTAGTAATATAGGTAATATACCACCACATGTCACGACCCATTCCATGGGACGTAAACGTAACTGGTGAAACGGAAGTGTATTACACTTCTCTGCGTACCCCTTCGAGGATTACAGGGCGTAATGTTACGTGTGTACTAATTGTCATGCATATTCAAACTTCAAAACATTCAGAACAAATAATTCGGTGGGTCCAAACTTTATAAGTAGTTAAGCGCTTTTCTTTCCATTGTTTTTTGATCAATAAAATTGTATCATAATAAACTTCTATATTAATTAATATTGTTTAACAATATATATATGTATATAGCATTTACACATGTGTTATTAACTGTCTATGGTTACTATACTCGTATACAAAATGACACAAAAAAAACACCCAGACCCAGAATAGATGCTTGAATTCATAATTCGAATATCCCTTCGTGATAGTGTGATAATAAGGTTAGAACAATGGAGATTTTTTATTATTGCGACTCATTAAAGCCGTGAAGGTTGGCTACAGCCTCTCCCGTCATATGGTAGGTATAGAGGACCCTCTCCCAAGACCCCAGTGTATATTGATACCAGTCCAGGCTTAGAATTAACCGGCTTCAAGAAAATGTCATCGCTGTTGGAGTCATGTTATGTTTGTTAAGAAGCAACGAAGATAATATTACATGGTATATATAAATATAACATATGTACACATTTATTTTGATATAAGATAACAAATGCTGTCAATCATTAGATTGTTGCTTGGATTTTTGTATTTTTTTTTTGAAGTCGGTTGAAAGTGTCTTTTATTTACAAAAAAGTGATAATATGTAGCACTTATAGCTAGATTAAATTAAGTACACATACTGTTACATATTTTTTGCATAATAATTATATATATTTGATCTTGTAATTATAATTTATGTTACAAATATAAATTTGTATCAAAATGCCGGTGAATGTAATCGAATGTAGAGTATAAAAAATGTACAGAGTACAAGATTCCTATCTGTCGCTGAATTAGTACGCCTTTTCGGCGTCTGTACAATAATAAATTTGCAGCGTCAGTATAACTGTGTTATTAAGTAATTATGTTTTTTATTTTTTTCAAATATTTAATTAAGATAATTAGCGCGACCATGTTTTGTTTTTTAAGGCCACTGGTCGAGTACGCGAAGTATTACAAAAAATTAACACCTGCTGACGTTACACGTGGGTTTTGTACTCGAATATCAATTGTTGTATATCATATAATTACAAGTAAATGTAAAAAAAATTGTTTGGAAAATATTTTAAGAGCTTCAAGATTGTGCCTAAACTTTGTACCATAAGTTTTATTTTTAACGAAATAAGTGAAACAATGTTGTAAAATAAATGGAATTATGCTATTAATATACATACTTTTTTTCAAAATTGTGAAGTAGTAATTCGAGGTTTAAACATTTGCATGTAGCATGCTGAAAACCTTCAATACCCTCAAATGTATGTTTATTCTAGTTGTTACATTTAAATGGAGTGTTCCATCGCTTATAAATGTTCAAATTTCAACCGTTGAACGTGTTTATTTCATTTAAGGTATATGAAATATATTTTTCTTATTCAAACACATGTGTTTTTGATTTTTAATAACATTTTACTTACATCGAAACACCCCAAATCTTATTATTACCTACAAAGAACTATGGCTTTGAAAATATATTCGTAAGTAATGGAATCAAGCTACTTCTAATAAATATATGTGGTTTGAGATTAAAATGGAAAATAAATCATACTGCTTGAACAGTGCTAAATAATATCTTGGGACATTTCCACCCCCGGTCACCTGATCAAAAATTAAGCATCAAGGGAGCTACGACAACAAGACGGCCGATAAACTACATATTTACCTATAAATATATACTTATATAGATATTTTTACATCCAGACACAGAACATGTACCTACTTATGCTCATACCACATATATATTTTGGGAGGGAATCGAACCCACGGTTCCCAGCGCGAGAGTCAGGTTTACTAATCATTGAACCAACGTTATACCGGATAACTATCTAACTCAATTGTTAACTGGTTAAACAATTGAGTTAGATAGTTATCCGGTGAAGATCCGGTAGTAGGTACTCAAGGCGCTCAAAAATTCGACAATCAAATTATCCACTACAAAGTATTTCCGCAAATTCACTGGAATATAGACCTTCAAACCTCTGTATAGGTAGATAAAAGCCAGTACACAGTCAAATATTAGCTATTATTAATATCGTCCGTTGAAGTCATTACATAGGCGGAGAACACCGAGTGATAAATCTCTATTATTACAGATATGGAATGTTTCTACACTTGTTACCTACTCTCATATACGAACCCCGGTTGCGGATAGTTCTCACTCCCCCATCAGGCAGTGTCTGACCTATTTGGTCAAGATAGATAAGTCTTATTCTATGTAGTACATCCATGAACATTGGAGTCTTAATGCATATAAGAAAGCATATGTTGGATCACACAAGGTTGCCTTGTCAGTTAATAAATGACGTAGGCCATTTATATGCGGTGATGTTTTTAAGTAATTAGCAACAAACAAGTATAGCACGTGTGAACTTTCTAGGCCATTGACACAATGTTATTGTCAAATTTCTGTCGACTGGCCACTCAAATTTAATAGCTAACAGGTTATATTATTGCATAACAATCGCGTGAACAGATTGTACCTACTTAGTTGCGAAAAGCTGTTCTAGAAATTTCGATTTTAATTTTAAACGTTTCAACATATGATTCCATATAAACGTATCTGCATACAACAAATACATTGTAGAAGTTGGTGTGTAGAACTTAGCAATAAGGCCGCCTTTATAGATTTATTTGTTGTATTTTAGTATGCAATAAAGTATATTGTATTGTATTTTATTGTGTACGTATCACAGTTAGTTCTGCTAGTTTACGCACTACCACGTGCCAACTGACTGACTATTACATGCAATATGTTTTCGATATCTTAAAGCCACTAAGTTCTAAGCATATTGTTACGTACGTAACAACACGCCTGTAATCTCCGCAGGGGTAGGCAGAGAAATGTACTACACACACACATTTTGCCAGGTACGTAGATGTCCCACCATAGAATAGGTGTTGGGCCTATTGGCATATACGGGGATTACAGGCGTGACGCTACGTTTTTCACTACTAAAGTTGTGTCCAAATGTTAAAACAAGACTTGACGCTAGTATGGTTAGACCCTTAATATGTCATGAATTCAAAATGAATAGTTCTAATCGCTTAATAATAGGGGTTTCGAAGGTCACATAATGAATGCTTACAAGAAAACCGTATCAGGCACGCAATTGCAGTTTACAAATACATATTATATAAATGCAATTCGATTATCTCTGGTTATGGTTCCGTATGAGAAATAGTCGATACATGGTTCCGTATATCCCTCCATGATTCCGTGAGGTAAAACAGAGGGGTGGGATATATCATCACTATCATCACAAGCCTTTGAATGTCCACTGCTGGACACAGGCGTCTCCTAATCGTCGCCACTTCCTTAACTTCCGGACCTTCCATAACCAGCTGCTTTCATTAGGTCTTTAGGCCACAATAGAGCACCAAGTAAATATTGTCAGATATTGCCTTCGTGTGCCTTTTATCTGAATGATGGAGATACCTACGATTTAAGTATAAATCTGTTAGTCGTAAGTTGTGACATACCTACATATAGTATATATTGGCACGATTAAAACAAGTGAGGTCTGTAAGAAAGGTAGGAGCTAAGTAATCAGAGAAGTAAAGTAAAATTACGATAGTTTACAGGTTCAATTGCTAGTTAGATACAAACATAAATATATTTTCTCTTTAACAACCTCGTCTCCTGCGTATCTTTTATATTCTTTCTTTTTTCTTCTCTATTTTCATCCTTTTTTGCTAGTGAATACTTGGTACGCGCATTATTTTCCATTTTTATATATGACTTAAACAATTCACTTATTTAATTCGTTACTTTAAATTGCACATTGTACGGTATTAAGGCAGTTAGATTAATATCGATGTCCAATTATTATAAAACTCTAACATACCTAGTTCATTTACTATTAAATTTCTGTATCTCCATATATTCAGTTAATCATGCTTAGATAATGCGCCAGTGAAACAAGAACATGCTAATAAAAGGTCACATTTATTTATCGTTAATTAAAAGTTATATAATGTCAACACACTTCTGAGTGATACAACACTTCTTGGGGACTAACAGCATTCTTGAACTGTTTAACCTAATGCACAATTGTTTAACATTTGTTACAGTATAATGACGTTTGTTTTTCAATGCTGAAACAATGTAGCATTGACAAAAATGCTACTACAAGTACTGACTGCCTCGTTGGTCGAGTGGTTGCAAGCGCGACTGCCGATCGGCAGGTCCCGGGTCGGGTACTATTGGATTTTTCTAATTTAGAATTTCTAGTAGCAACTTAGAGTCTGGATATGTGCCCGGTGTATGGCAATAGACGCACCACCTATTCCATTGTGGGACTTAAACGTAACTGGTAAAACGTGGGGGTGTACTACACTCCTCTGCCTACCCCTTCGGGGATTACAGGCATGATGTTACGTTTTTTACGTTACGCTACTACAAATATGAATAATAAAACAAATGTAACTTAATTTTACGACATTTTTAATTGAACGTATCGTAATGTGCTGATCGTGAAGTAACTGATAGGTAAACACATTTAACACATTGATATATATGTTAATTACGAGAAACAAGTGTTATCGATGACTGTACGTAACAATAGTTGGGAAATATCGGTCAGAACCTTCAACACGTGCCTATTATCTTTTATCGATTGAGTATTTGGTGTTTATGCCTGGTGGTGTTCATTTCTTACCAGTTTCTGACACACACACGCACACAAGCGTGCACGCACACGAACACTTATACACACAAGTTTAATGCACTCTGTACTTTGCATTAACTGAATTACGCCGAACTAAACTAATACCTATATATTTTTAAGTTTCTCATTATTAGTGACCATGTATTTACGTCTTATGACAAATAAAGAATCTTTAACAGAATCTAAAGATCAGTGTCGATATCATTTATCAAGTGCCAGGACATGGAGTCTTAAACATCTGTAGGCTTGAGAATACCTAATTTAATATTATGTAATGATTAAAAGTATTTACTCTGAAATCCGTGATTTTTTCTCGAACTAACCTTTTCAATATAAACAATTTCCAATCTCACCTATTAGCGCCACTACTGATGTAATTAATACGTGTATTTACTATATTATACATTTAATGCGCATTTAAACGCTTTTACTGGGCCGTTGGTGGCGTAGTTAGTGACTGACTGTTGTACCTTGGGACGTGGGTACGATTCCTACCCATGATAAATATTTCTATGTTGAGCATAAGTATTTGTTCCGTATCTGTAAATAAATATCTATATAAGTACATATTTATGTGTATACAATACATTTGCATGTAGTTCAAGAACCGCCTGGTTACCTCAGCACAAGCTCTTGTGATGCTTACGTTGGGATCACAGTAGTATCTAGAGATGTCCGAAAATATGATTATTATTAATTACATCAAATACATCTACGATATTCATTATTAACTACATCCCGCAGTGGATGTAGTCGGGCTGATGATTATAAATAGTCATTCAGTAATGGTAGGTATGAAAATGGTGTCACAAGTAGTATTGATGTTTCCATAACATGTATGTATGTATAGGTACTTAAGTTAGTAATATGGTATTGCCCTGAATAGTTGTTAATGGATTTCTTGTTATAAGTACACCTGTTCTCACCTATATAGACGTAGGTCTCCAATAATTGTAGGAATATAGATTTGTATTCTCGTAATATGTATTAAGATAATTCTTATATTTATATTATGTAAATAAAGTTGAAGTGTCTGTTATATCAAAGTAATAGTTTTTTAATGAGTGTATGTGAAAGTGTAAACGATATATATAACAAAACATATCTTTAAAATTTTTATCTGTCTGTCCGTTTATCTGTCTGTCGCTTCGTTCCGGATAATCTCCAAAACGTCTGAAGCGATTTCGACTGGACTTTTATTGGCAGCTAGCTGATGTGATAAGGAACTTAGGCTATTTTAGAAAAGGTTTTGACTATTTTCGTTTTATCTTACATTAAATAGAAATCTCGTAATAATTATTTTTCAAGATAAAGACCATGTATCTAAGAAGTAAAACTAAAAAATAATCGAAATCTATCAGGTATTTTTTGCCTGATGCGCGCTCAACAGCAGACCTCCATAATTTTTTTATGTAGAAGATTCGAGATAAGATTTATCGGAGTTATAAATCTTATGGTCGTACCAATGACGTCACGCGGAAGTCGTTAACCTTTTCTAAAAGTGGAAATATTATATTTGCAGATCTAGACAAGTTATAAATCTATAAAGAACCTTTAGCTAATCGAGAGAGGCGTTTTTGATACTTTTTTACACTCAAACACATAACAAAAACTCGTGTTTACGACACAAATATTCTGGGTGCCTCGGGAGCCCCAGCTCACCAGTCAAATTCACCATTCCAACCTCTGGACCAGCTGGTCAGTCATATGATGTATATTAACTGATACGACTGAAACATCCGGACGACGTATTTATCTATATAGAGAGGTCACAGACCGATTTCATTCCCTTGTTATCACTGCTATCATTAGTACCATAATTACAAAATGATCTGAATATTTTTTATTTTACGGGCCCATTGATAAAGTGCAATTATAAATGCGTAAATAAACGAATTGCGTTTTGAAGTATTTCAAATCACGTAGGTAAATATATATAATACAAAAAATATAATGTGATCATTTTAAAACTTATTACATACAATTAAGTGCGTTGATAAATTACGTTAACTATATAACGTTTTGTAATAATTTTATTTAACTATAAAATTGCCGATTATTAAAACTAGCTAGTGTTGAAGACTGATATCTTTCATTGTATCTAGAATTCCAAATTCAAATTGATTTTATAACATAGCTATGAAGCTTTCTTTAACGGTTTTAAATTAAATGAATTATTAGTTTCATCGGTTACTGTACCTTTCTAAGTGCAATCACATACAATTACTTTAACCTCGACATTTATTGTCAAGGTATTATTTTATTAAAATTTAAATGCTAAACAATTATGAATTGTATATCGTATTTTATAATTAACACCCCGATTAAGTGTCAAATATATTTTTTCCCAACATTGTATAAGTTATATATGTAGCATTTTCTCACATTAACAATAAACTATTTCATTGTCACGTGTCATTGTTCTCATATCGCAAGGACTCATTTGCTTTGAGCATTTTACACTCTCGCTCACTAAAATCACTAGTTAATTAAAATTTTATTTATGTAGCCTTCATTGTTTTTATGATAGGTAAATAAAATGATCGTAGCACATTTTCTGCAGAGAAATATGTCACTAATTGTTAATTTTAAAGCACATTTTCATCTCTTTTTTGTTATAAGTATATAAGCGCATATGTTATTTTAATTTACATGTTGGTTTTCATGTGATAAAAAAGCTAATACTGAAATTGTATTATTTTGCTTGTCTGCTGATACTTTAACAGCCATACACAAGATATGGTACAACCGCTGTACGGCACGAATTTGTACATTTATTTATTTAATAAGTTGTTGCAACAGACACTAGCACATTTGATGCAGGAGAATATTATACGAGGTAAGAAGTTGTGTGTCACCCCAGTTAGAGGCGTACACGACATGAATAGATATCAAACAATAAAGTAGGTACTTCATTAATCCAGTACTTTTCAGTGAGCATTCTTCAAAAAAAGCTCAATGAGAGTTCTGTTTTAGAGCTAGTCACTCATTGGTCACTTCTCGAGTGTTGCAATGTCCATAAGCGACGGTGACCACTTACCATCAGGTGGCCCGTCTGCCCGTTTGTCAGATTAAATATAAAAAGTGATGTTACTACTGTGATCTAACTTTAAACAATTATTTTACAGTTCCCATTTATGTTTGTTAAGATATTTATAGAATTTAGAACATTACAACGAATTCGGTGACAGTGTGTTGTAGGCATGCACTTATTGTATATTATTGCAAATCTTTTTGATAAATAATTAATAATACTAAGCAAAGAAGTTAATGTAACAAGTGTAATACGATGATCCAAAACAAATACGCTTTGTAAGCAAATTTGTTCTTTCTGTTGACTAAATTAAAATTATAATCAAAATCAAAAATGTTTAAATTGACGTAGAATTAGTTTTAACATATTTTTACCTTAAAATGGTGTTTTTTATAGGCGTCTCTATGTTATTGATTGCCTAGTCGGTCTAGTAGTTGCAAGAACAACGGGACCTGGGTTCGATCCCCGATGTATTATTGTTTTTTTTTTAACTTGAAATTCGTCATAGTGGCTCGGAGTCTGGATCTATGTTCGGTTTATGATAAGAGGCTCACCATCTATCTCATGTGACGTATAACATAACAGGCGAAAGGTGGAGATGTACCTCTTCTGCCTGCCTCTTCGAGAAAATAGAAGCATGATCGTATAACAGTTATAATGTTATGTTAATTGTATATTGTAAGTATGTTAGTCTTACATAATAATTAAAACACAAGATTGCAGTTAACTAAAAATATATAATTCTGACAATTTTCTTACATTATAATATTTCAAATTTATTTAGCTAATTAGATGTCCAGTATCAGACCCATTGTAAAAGGCTAGTTAGATTTCACTTAGATTGAGCAACGGAATCACGGGTGTCAGGTGTCCATGTCGTCACACAATTCAGCAGATATATTGTTTGTGAATTATATAGATTTAGGTAATACACATGTTATACAGTATTAATACTGAATAACAGTGACATGATTTTATACAGAAAACGTGTCAAGAATTCAGAGTTGTAAGGAAATATGATTTTCTTCATTAGCCTAAGTTAGTCAGAGAACTAAGATAGGACAATGAAGGAAGAAATACAGCTCTCGCCAGATAGAAGTGTTTTTTATCCATAGTCCCCACGGTGAGATGCGGGTGGAGGATCTCAGAGCACAGCTTCTCGCATCGCTTACGTTGCTGAACGTTGGAGGCCAGAGCATTACGGAGTACTTACCTGTGTAGACTGCGTTATATAGCGATAATTGATTCAGAAAGAATTTATACAATGAAACGACCGAATAAAATTAGCATTTTTAAAGAAACGTTTATTTTTAATTACTCTTTGGTTAAGTCTTTAATAACATTTTATAGGGTATATTTCATGTTAGTCTAAGCTCCGATAGGCCTAAGATAGTTCTGTCCGATCTTATCGGCTGGTAGCTTGCAGTCTTTCCACGGAGTCGATCTGATGGTGAACGGTCCAGGGCCAGAGAGGGTTACTGAAAGAGAAAGAAAAATTCTAATGAATGCTGGATTTGAAAAGGCTTTGAAACTGACAGTGTACTTTAAGGTTCAAGGGAGTACTAAATTAAAAAGGTGGGACATTTCATTTCATTTTAATTAAAAAAGGTGGGAATTAAAAATTTAGTATTTTCATTAATCATTGTAGCTATTTTTTGTGTCCTTTAAATATATACTAATTGAATTATCTGAAGGTATTTAATTAATTTTGATTATAATCCACCAGCTTTTAGAGTCCTATGAACTTTTACTTAAGGTATCAATATGGATGATCATTTGTTTGATCTCTAACTGTCTGTATGTCATACATATCATGCGCACTTAAAAAAAATACTGACGTATTTCTCGTTTCCTGTAAAGGACAACCAACCTTACTTCTTATAGTAAAAGGCTTAAAATAGTATCCAGATATACAACGTAATTTCACATACTACAAGTTAAACCTATACTTAAGTCCCGTTAGATAATCTTTGCATATTAAATAATACCTCTTCATTGTTTTTATCGACTTGGCATCATTACTGAGGCTAATAGAATGTAAGCGTCATAAAGCTGTATTAAAATTATGACTTTATGCAACTTTACTCATTACAGCAGTATTTCTCATCTTTAAGTACTCAAACAGCGACTGGCGTTGAGACTATTGTGTCATAAATCAAGATAAAATATAGAAATCCCGTTGCGAAATATTCATCAATCAATCTTCGTACACCTGTTGAAAATTTTTGAAAAGAATTTTGAAAAGAAGTTGATAATTTTTAGGAATACTTTATTGTATCTGATACAATATGATTCTATGAGATTTTCATTGTCTGTAATAAAATTATTGTTATTCAGAAACTGTAGTCACTATAATGGAAATCAGTTTAGTAGTCCGTTTTGGTGCTGTCTACGACAGCTTATGACATATTTCAAACGTAAACGATTAAAATACTAATGCTTTATTTGAATTTTGAAGACAAAATTGCAATTTTGTGTTCTGCCGCATTCCATTTTGACATGTGATATAATAATAACGAATATATGACATGTGATGTAATAATAACATGTGACATAAGATAACGAACGAAAAAATACTCTTGTAAACATTTGAAGTGAAGAAATATTTTTTTTAAATCTTCTAATAAAAAAAAAAATAAAAAACACGTGATTTTTAACCTACCTGTCAAGCCAGGAACCAAGGTGACATTGTATTTCCCATTGTACATGACGAGAAGCCACTCCTGGCCCACGGAAGCCACCGTCACGGTTGTATCGGTGAGGTTAAGATCTAGGATTAGGT
>DWFT01000416.1:0-12051 GCA_018246795.1 Microceris patrobas patrobas
ATATTAAAAACACAGTAAGGTCTGAAAGACAAAAGTGCGTACAGTTGCCCCGAATGACCCTACCTATAAACATATATGTATATGTTTGTCGCGAAACTGGTAGAGAAACCAGTAGAAGAATATCAGAATAGTAAAGTATTAGCCTAGTATGAACTCACATGGCTGAGTGGAAGTTGTTCTATAATATCGATATAATTATTAATATCTTTCTCGTCATTCCATTGTAGTCAGACTTGAGTACCTACTTAAAAATTTCATTAAAAATTAATATATTTACATTGTCTATTATTTCTATGTCTACAAAGACTACAAAAACTCTACAAAGACCTAATTCATGCCACAAAATTAGAAAAATTTGTAATTTTAATACCGTACTAACTGACGTATTTTTATCGAGGTGGCTCGAATGTCAGGCGCCGCGACCTCGCCACGATCAAAAGAACTTATGAAGAAGGACCTCGGATAGGTCCGGAACTAATGAACTATCTCACTAAAACACACGTAAGCTAAGCCAAGATATAACTAAGTTATATACATTTATAGACACGAAATATTAACGTTACCTTAAAATGTTTGTTATAGCACATTCAATGCAATGATTCAAGAATATTTAACAAATCATAAATAATCTTATTGTTATACAGCAGACAACCGATTCATTTTTCTGTTCTGGGGATTCCAGAGGTACAACGGACCTAAAAAAATACAAAGGTTTAAGCTGTTCAGACGTTTAGGGGATCAAGGATTCAGTACTACAAGTATAAATGAGCTTCAGTTTATCTACTCAATCGCTCTCACTCGCCCCGTCCATAGTATTTGTAGGACAAAAATTAAAACATTTCACAGTAGTCATGTCCAAACCTTACCAATAGTTTAAATTCCCTAAATGAACGCCACTCGCATTCCCCTGATTTCCCTCGACGGCCCGTTTCATTGCACATCTCTCAAACGTATACGGCCGGCCGTAATATCCATTGTAAAGGGGCTTATACACCACACGTTATCAGATAATATCGGAATAATAAACCTTTGTTTTGTTAAAGTATTGCGTAATAAAATAAACAATTTATCAGTCTATAATTCAGATTTCATTACATCCCGTGGGTCAATATTTCCCATGTATTTCCCAGTTCTGAAACATTTTTTCATAACACTTTCTAAGCCTTTCGTGGGACATTTCGTTCTTCTCATTTTCAATTCGACCGAGATACTTTGCTATCAATGTTGTGGTAGAATTTCATGCCAGAAATATTATTTTTACCAACGATAAGCCATGCGGCATATAGAATTGATTAGGTTCCAACGTGGTGTGGACCACTTGTAATTCTAAGTAGAGGATTATATTTTTATGATAATTAACACTAACAATTTATGTAAAAAACGTAATGCCTTATTGTAATGTAATGTCCATTATAACACTCGCATACCAACTCCCAACTTATCTCTTCCCACCGACCATGCATCAATTGTACATATGAATGCCTCATGCCTTATATTTCTTCCGCTTCCGGTAAAATAAACGCGTCCCTTGAGTGATTATACTGGACGGATGGTGTATAAACTCATTTACAAAACTGGAACATTTAACGATGTCGACACACGTTCCGTACTTCCTGGTAACGTGTGTTTTGAAGTTAGCAAGATGTGTTCTAAAGTTTGTTTGTACTGCAAGTGATGCGTGTGTGACGTAACGACTTACAGTTACCGAAACGGTTTGAAGGGGAGATTGTACATGTTTATTTTGTCTTTAATTAAAGAAAGAGAAATATCTTCTGAAGAGTATGCTCAATTCAGTACTTACGTTTACGGCGTAAGATATGATAACCATGAAATGTATTGAAGATTTCTCACAGATAGTGGTATGACGCGGCTTGCCCAGGCACGGCTAAATGCTCTGGTCGCCGACGGGCAGCGGCATAGGCGGTGCGAGAAGCAGTGCTCTGCAACTACATGGTTATAATGATTATGATGATAGGGTTCATGATGATATCGATAATGATGATAGAGATGAAGATTATAGTATTGATGATGATAGTGATCAGTATAATAGAGACGATGATGATAGTATTGATAATGATAGTGGTCATAATGAAATAATAAACACGAAAGTTCTTTATCTCCCTGGGTGTACAATTATTTAATAAATAATGCAACTACTTACAGATATACATACTCTTATGAGATAGAAATATACCAAACACATTTATTCTTACGCACGTACAAAACTGTTCACACTGAGGCACAGACGTCTTGAACGCAATCGATTACTAACACCGAGACATCGTTTAGTGGCCAGCGTTCATTGAATTTCAGGGAATTGCATTCTCCGTAGTTGCGATTGCGCGGCGAGCTCTGTTTGATACACATTAATGGATCTCGCTTTGTCCTATCAACAGTTTGTTACCCAACTGAAGTAAGTTGGAACAATTCAACAAGTTGAAATATAAATAATTTACAATTTACGCTGAGTTTTGGTCCCATAAGACCGCTATAACATTTTCTATTATTTGTTTCCTATTACATAATAGTATTGCTTAACATTTAAGTAAGTACAAATGTAAGGTAAGTTATCGTCGCATCCAATCCCTGCGAAGTTATGATGAACCGTGAAGTTATGTTAAATATAAATATATAATTCCTCCATATGGTCTGACGACCTGAAAAAGACAGCGGGAAGTTGCTAGATTCGGAAGGCCCAGGACCGGCAGGAGTGGCTTCGATTAGGGGAGGCCTATGTCCAGCAGTGAACATCTAGAGGCTGACGATGATGATGATATAATACCTCCATATATATACAAAACTAAACTTATGAAATATTTAACGGTAGACCAAAGAGTTTGTTCCGCTTTCACCTTGCGGATGTCTTTAGAAGCGGAGTATTTACATAATAAACCTTTGAAAAATTTTTCGCTTTAAAATTCACTTCTAAGAATTTACGTGTCTTGGAAATTCTCGAAGCGTGACTGCGATATCTGCCATGTTTCCGCTCTACACACTTGGTTGAGCGTCTGATCCAGATTTTAGGGATAGAATTGCAAGACGAAAAAACATCCTAGACATGTCTAGATTTTTAAAATACTTGTGACTTGTGTCTAGATTTTATCTTTCTTTGAATATTTAATGAGTATGCTTGCAGTGTTTATATTATTTTTAAAAATCTAACACTATTTATAATGTTATGTAGTGACAAATTTAATTTCAAATTTTCAGTATTACCTTTATGAACTGTTTGTATTGTCTTTTGAAAATATCAACAATTATGATATTATATTGAGCTATTTTTTTAATTTACAATAATCAATTTTAAATTAAAAAACTTCGAAGTAATATAAATTTTTAATTTAAATTTAATTTCAGGCCATTTTTTATTCGTCGCCAACTATAACGCTTCAAGACAGCTGCTGGATGCTGTAGGATTCGGAAGGTCTCGGACCGGAAGGAGTGGCGCCGATTATGAGAGGCCTGTATCCAGCAGTGGACTACCAAAAGCTGGTAAATAGATTGGAAACTGGTAAATTATAATTGGGGTTGACATGTTCCATAAATATGTTTACTATTCCGTACGTGACGGTATATCCGGTATGATAAACGATAATCCTAGTATAAACAATGCTGGATATATTGGAAATTAAAGCCATGCGATAAGTCACTAAATCTACATTTCCATTTGGTAACGGTTTTCTCAATCCAGTGGATAATGAACGTGACTACTAAGTCGGAAGTCATGGATTCAATTCTCATTCAGGATAAATATTTAACTAATTAAGTTTGATTGGCTTGGTACAGGGTAATATGCTGTACATATTAGTTTGATATCAAATATTGTGTTATCTGTTTGTTGACCTGGAGTTATCCCAAAGTATTACTAATATGTGTATAATCCGCGTGTTTATCTCCTTTAGCAAAGAAAACACATTCATGGACACTATTGGAATCGTAGAATAATATTATATGAATGAAGAGACAAGCAAGCAAGAAACAAGCCGACGACAGGGCGCGTGGCGCTCATTAGGGGAGGCCTATGTCTAGCAGTAGATGGATAGGCTAATGATGATGATGATAGTGGTGAAATGATTATTTGTTCATTTACCCTCGTTATTGTGTAAAAAGAGCGGAATTAAGTGAAATAATTTCTTCTGACCGATCTCCTAGGTGTTGATGAAAACTTGAACCTGAGTATCAAATGCTTCATTAGTTTTATTATCCATGAGTATTATTAACATATCGTCACACTGGATCTATTACGAGGCAGGCAGAAAGCACAGATGGCCAAATATTTGTATCATTACAGTCTCATCGTGCTTCTTCTACAACCAACTTACAAATAAACGACTTCTAAACTTACACGTTATAAACGCCTCAAATCACACATTTAATGAAGCGATTAAAGTGTCTAGGTTTTAGAGAAGAAATATGTACGTAGATTTTTGTTTTTCATCTGCAAAGAGAGCCACTGTAAGCTTATGAGATTCGCTTGGTCTTTTTTCTTCTAAAATACACGACGATGCACTATTTTTATTTCAACTTGGTAACGTTTAATCTTGAAAAAGATAGGAATCCAGTGTCATTCTCCGGTCGCGTCGGGTTTCAAAGAGAATTAAATGTCTTCGTTTCTTTGGCTGGTTTTATTTTCGAATAGAAATTTCTTTTTTAATGTCCTTGGAATTTCGCTCGAAAGAAAGCCAGTCTACGTGTACTAATCTTTGTAATTAGACGTGTAGATAGATACTTGAAGTTTTTCATCTCTATTTTTAATCTGTTTATATATAGATTAAAGTATATAATTCCCGAAGCGCAATAACTTAAGTCATTTTAAAAGAAGCATTAAAAATGTATATCCGTGCTCGTGAAATCAAGTTTTCACGATTGTAGGTGGTCACGGCTATATATGAACATTTTTAATATTCATACTATCGCCTATGGGTCCGTTTAAAGAAGAGCTCTTATTAACCTTCATCATCATGATCATCAACATCATCAGTCTACCACACCACGCAGCTCGATTTTCAGCTGTTTATATCCAACCCCTGCCAGCCACTTTACGTATATCGTCACTCCACCTAGCCAGAGGATATCCTACGCTACTTTCACTTATTACCCTTAATGAATTATATGCCTCTTTGCAACTTGGCAACTGGTACAAAGAGAAATAATTATAATTCCCTTAACTGCTTTATCAGGTCACTTCGAAATACACGGAAAACTTTACCATTTAACGCTGTACATCGGGCAGCACGGCTTAACTTTACGGACCCTTTGAAAATGCATCTGCTACAACTTATAATGCTTTGTCACGTGCTTCATCATCTCTCTACTCTCTTCTCATGTGATTTATGATCAACGCAATATTTTTATACTCCTATTATTCACTTTTTATTCTTCGAGACTTTTACTCTGTTTTTAAGCGATCTTTTATGTAATCAATACATATTTGTTTAGTATTTCTGTCCTCATGTAGAAATTCACATACATGATCTTCACATACATGAAGAGAATCATTAAGAATAGGTATTGGCTATCGGTGCTTTCTACTTACCGACTATACAGTCTATCGCGCTGGTATAATAATAATAATGGTCACAAATTTTGTCACATAACTTTCTTCCTTCCTCGTAAACAATATTTCGAAATGATATTACACGTAAGTAGTTTCCTCATATCACGTTTACCACTAACTAATCCAACCGAAATGACCCCAACACAATATTAAGTAACTGCAAAGTTTCATTTATCAAGCTATCATTTATTACGTTCACCAGATTGTTTCCCTCGTTAAGATTTGTATTAAGGCGCATGTTTCACTAACTGGGAACCAGGGAAACGAGGAAGCGAATTTAAATACCTTTGAAACTACCGGTTAAGACTATTCTGATTAATTATAATATTCTTGTCCAGTGCATTTTTCTGTTCGGTTTTGTTCATAAAAGGGGTCGAGTCTCTAAGTATCTGTTTTGAAATATAAAAGCTACCCCACCTTGTTTGTTGTGGTTGAAATTAACCAATTAAACTTATCCATTTAATAACTTTCACATCAGTATCACTTCATTTTGTGTATACGGATATCATTGAGTATACGGGTAGTTAGAAGACAGATATCACCTTAGACGCCTTTAAGGAAGCTTCAGATAGTTTAACTTATAATAAAATTTCTTAACAACATATTTTAAAATGTCCATGTGTGTGATTAAAAAAATCTTTATATCTACTAAAGGAGAACATCGTCGAACGCTCTGCGCTCCCGCTTGTTCATGGCTTTTAAACTGAAGGAATGATTCCAATCAAAGTGAACTAAATTGTAGTAAATTTTCAATCGTTACCATCATCAATTGTTCCGCTTTTCTGTTCTGTTCTGTTCGCTAGATAGTTAGCTCCAATAGAATTTCAATTAATGCTGTAAGTGTATGTAATAAAATGGAATTTTATTTCGAGTTTTGTGATTTGAATTCATTCATTGACTTCTTTTATATTGGCTTTGTGTTTGTATTTATTGAATACGAACGTTTAGCTCTCTATTTATACACTGAGTTTGTTCGTCGATAACGTGAGCTTATATTTTATTTATTGTTCTTTAAATGAATCTCATCTTCAGGCTTCTGAAACTACTATTAGAATTTCTACCAGTCTTCTGGAATAAGAATTTTTCGTGCGGGCGCGTGTTATTGGTTAACAAATCTAAAGTTTTTTCTACGTTTTATGACTGTTGTAGTTGAATGTTGAAGACCTCTTCAAATTGAAAAAAACCGCTCAAAATGAAGTGGAATAGCAATTTAAAATATGAAAAACCAAGACACATTTAGGGTCATTACCCCAATCCACCTAAATTGATGTCAATTAAACACTCGAGCTACTCGGGAGTTCATTAAGATAAAAATAAACGAAAACAACGAATTCACGAGTAATCAAATGCCTGTAAATGCTCTGTTACAGCGACAGTAAAACGTTTAAAGGCGCTAGCTGAAGTACGCCCAGTTAAATAAACTCATTCACGGTATATAATAGAAGCAGCAAGTAAAACCAATTAAAAACCAACGAACGCTGCCGAGTGGAAGTATCAAAATGGAATTTTATTTATTTATTACTCATTTAGACTGCCTCGTTGGTCGAGTGGTTGCATGCGCGACTGCCGATCGGGAGGTCCTGGGTTCAAATCTCGAGGCGGGAACTATTGGATTTTTCTAATTTAGAATTTTAAATTCATAATGCTTAGAGCCTATTATATTTACCACGGAACTTATCGTAGTTGTGCTTGTTTATTTATTAATAAAAATAATTAATCAAAAGTGGTAATTAAAAACACAAAAAATATAAAAAGAGTACGTTTCAAGCTTTCGGAGTGAGATCTTTCATCATAAAGCCAGTATTAACCAATTATAACCAGTATTAACGATACAGATAAGCGTTGTTCCCACATGGAAGGTCCAGTTTGACGGTTTTGGTAGTGAGTCGCTAAGACGTAAAGCGTTGCTACATGGTCCTTAGGGGCAGATAGGGCACAAACACCAATTGCCCGTGGAGATGTCACAAGTCAACGGCTCGTGGTTTAACATATAGAGACACTTAAATTATAAGTCTCGCTTTAACCCAAAAGCAGCATTAAAATTTATTAAACAGCTCATTTAAGCAATTGATAATATATGAGTACCTAAATAATTTTTAGTGAAGCGATTCTTAATTTCCTGTTGAGTTTCTAATAAGTTAAATTTTTAACAGTTTGTTTTTTAACCGTGTATTTTTACAATATGCATCAATGTAATAAAATATTAATTATAAAATTTTGAAAATTTAATGTCGATTAGTCACATACAAAATATACAAACGTTTTATAATTTATTGGACCGACTATTAATAAACGTTGATAAAGACGAAAAGTAAAGGTAGGTACATACATTCTTCTAAGGACATTTTCCGTTTCCACTATTTATTAAACTCCTTATTAAATTACTCACTTAAGTATGCCTTTTTGTTGTTTAATCCTTCCTTTATTATTTTCTCAATTGTATTTTAAACTAAATAAAATTAATTTAAAATTGTATTGGAATTGAAATTTAAAATTGTATTGAAAATTTAAATTAAATATAATTAATTTAAATTTAGTGTAATTAGCAAAAGGAAAATGTTGCCTAATTCAACTCCGCCACGTACGAGCACGAATGGTGAAACCGTAAACGGATTACAGGCTTACTCGAATAGGAAATTGTTTGTTTTCTACTGAAAGCAATATAAATGTTTTCCTTTCCAATAACATTGTTATTACATTAGTAACAATGTCTGTTTTACAGTTACTTGAAGGGTTAATTGTTATTTTATATATGATAAACGTATTATATTAATTAATTAATTAGTACCAATATCTGCTCGTAACTTAGAATTATTCGAATAGAAAATGTTTAAAGAATTTTTAACATAAATTCTTTTCTATACATTTATTAGAGTACGTACATTAGTAGAAATATCCATTTCAGAGTGACTTAAACAGATAATGGTGGTTTTCTACCGTGAGTTTCTCTTCATGTTATTGACTTGACTAAACTTAGAAAATTTTAGTTCCAGTTGTAATTGTATTAAATCGAATACACTCGTAATTATAAGAAGTTAACAGCGCCCCTGCAAGTCCCGAAGGGGTAAGCAGAGGAGTGTGATGATACACTCCGACGTTCCATCAGTTACAAGCTATTCTTTAGCCAGTAGGTATACAACTAGATTGAGCAACAGCACGCTGCGCGCTAAAATGGGCGGGAACATTGTAAGCGGATTACGCTAAGTACTAGATTGGAACATGCATTCACTTATTGTTACATGGTTTGCATATATGGCTTGTCATATATATATTCTTTTATTACGGAATACGTACTAAATCTATTTAATAATTATTATCTTCGTAATTGTAAATTTCGTCTAATTTATTTATTGTCTTTTATATTCTATGGTCTATTTTTGTAATTTTTTTATATTAGGTTAATTATAATAGGTATGCCATAATTAGATTCTTATTAAAAGGTAACTTTTAATAAGAATCGGTTCTTAGAAAATTTTGTAAATGACTTCTATAGGAAGCAATATGTTCGATTCCCAAACAGGACAATTCAATACAGGACAATAGTGTATTTTCTTTTAAGTGTAACATTATTTTCAGAGTATATTTGTTTGTATATACGAGTATGCTGATCAGCTGTTTGATTAACCGGTTGCAAGCGCGACGATGGAGAGATCGAGAATTCCTGGGTTCAAATTCCAGGTCAGGTACTATTGGATTTTTCTAGTTTAAAATTTCTAGTAGTAACTCGGAGCCCTGATTTGTGCCCGGTATATGGCAATAGGTTCACCATCACCACCAAGGGATCTAAACATAACTACTGAAACGTGAGAGTGTACTACACTCCTCTGCCTGCCCCTTCGAGGATTACAGGCGTGATGTTACGTTTTTGTTGCGTTTATAGAATAATTAATGTTTCAAACTTTCTGATGTGTTCACTGAAAAAGGGCGTTTTGACATATCATACTCTAGTCGCAAATGATCGATGTGAACCGTACGAAGCCGTATAAAAATAGACGACTGTTGACGCGACGAAAACAACCTATTTAAACGAACAACACAATACAAATTAAACCTATGTAGTAGCGACAAAACTATTGCGAACAAAACATTTAATTAAATAAATTATGCTGAATTATCGTCCACACACACGGAAGAGTATTTTTGTAATTATCGTGTCGTATGGTTATAGCTTTACGCATTTTGAAATTTAATCTTTCATTCATACATTTTAATTACTGGGTTTATTACGCATAATTATCGAGAGTCAATGTTCGTTTTATTAAATGTAATAATTTAATACATTTGTAATACACCGTGTTTAATGCAATGTATATAGCTAGGATTTTCAAGTTGGAGAAACGCTATAGAAGCCGATTCCGAATACATTTTCTTTTAGTCAAACAAAATAATTTATTTATTTATATAGGAATATGAAATTGAATTTGATTTTGGAATTCGATTGATGAATATGGTTCTACACTGAGTTTATTTTATACTTTTTGGGGCATTTCTATTAGAACTTCTACTATCTTTATTATAAGTGCAAGTGAATATAGGATCCACAGAAAATTCTGAAGCCTTTAGTTCGCCGAATATTCGAAAATCTGACATTGTTATTTACTTACTTCGACAGAAAATATTTTATACAAAAGTGTATACACTTTTGTGAATGTAGTATTTTTGCATAATTTTTCAATTATATGATATTTTCTATAAAGACATATGAGTTTGACACAATGATAACACAACATTCAATAACATACATGTAATATTTATTAATTATATTACAGTAAATAAAGTAATTTATTGTAAAACCCACACAACAATCATTATAAATTTCTTTCAACAATATTTGTGCAGATGTTGCTCAACTTCCTCACCAACAAAACTTTGTTTATTATACGTTAGCAAAAGAGTTTGACCTGAACTGCAGAATTGTGCGGCCGAACCAGAGGGTGGACCTCAGGGTGAATAAAGAGGGTGAATAAGAAGCGGGTGAATCCGGTTGAGACTGCAAGGAACCAACAAAACTGATTTAACTTTCGCAGTAATAGTTTCTGCGGCAGGCATAGATCGTGGCTCGCTATGTTTGCCAACGAGAATATAACAAAACGATAATATAACGATATTATTTCTATATCAATCTACGGGAGTCAAATCTAAGGTTTTTTTTTTATAATATTACTCCTAATTTTTTTTTGTAAAATCACTTAATATCACATTATAAAACAATTTTGAGTATGTATATCGTAAATACATTTCGTATAATATTTGACAGCTAACAATTTAAATGAAAATGTAAAGCGCTGTTAACTTTGCCGCGACTGGATATCACAATCCAATTGTAAAGTTAAGCAATCCCGTCGCCGTTAGCAGTTGCATGGGTGACATGGGTGCGTAGCAAATTTTCATGCGCATGGGTTCGATTCCCACCCATGAAAAATATATGCGTTGATCACGATTATTTTATATTTATTGATGATTATTATTATTATTCCCGTACTCTGAACGTTCATAAAACGTACAGAGAATTGGTTTTTCGGTAGTTTTAACCAACCAAATATAGTTCATGACTGTATTGTTACATTCAGGTTATCAGTAAAATTTTGAAAGAGGAATTTTATTTCGATTTGTTTTCCTTATTTATATCGATCCAAACATTATTTTGATATCCAAAGTATGAAAATAAAATGCTGTCGGAAACATAGCGACGATTTCAATAATATTTTCTTTTTCAGGGGCAAATATAAGGCTTTAAAAGAATTCGTTTTGGATAATATTCGCGATAAATTTTTAATCTTTCGTAAAAGTAAAGGGCCTTACGATTCTTGTTACAATAATTACCATGTTGTGTTCCATGTTTAAAATTTCGTAGCAAAATATTATTTTTATTGTAACCACAGTCTCAGAATATTAATATAAAGCCCATCTAGGTATACTTATATTATAAATCTATAAAGTTTATTTGTTTGAACGCGCTAATATTACAAACTACCAGTTATAATTGAAAAATTATTTTTGTGTATGGTAGCCATACTCATGAGGAAAGCTATAGCCTATCAATTTTTTTTAAACAGCCACAGCCAAAAATGTAGTTTATTGTTTTAAACAATTTTGTTTTACGCGCCTGAGAGCGGAGTGAACTGGCATTTAATCTCACGTAACGAAAACGTAAAAAAATCCTTTTTTGTATTTGGAATGGCTAATAATGATTTTGTATGTCTTCAAAGAGAAATAAAGAATGAAGTTTCATGTACAACGAAATGTGACAGATATATGTGCAAAGATATCAATAAACAATTTTCTATAAGTACATGTATTATTACACGTATTGTATTGTACACGTTACATTTAGCATTATTATTATATTAAATTTACTCGTCGGTTTCATATACATATGCAAATTAATGTCCCTTATAAGTAAGTAGTACCTGGATGACCGAGCCTAGCTCGGCACTTTATGATTTTTTTAGGTACGAATTAGATGCGTTGATAAAGGGCTCCCAATAATAGTT
>DWFT01000417.1:0-12041 GCA_018246795.1 Microceris patrobas patrobas
GAAACTATAAAAGCCGCGCGCGTAGCGACACTGACGCAACGCTCTGGCGGAGCTTCGATTGTTTAATTAAAGCGACGTAGAGCTCGCAAAGTTTGCAGTTTCGTGGATTACTATTGATTTACTAGTTCAACTAATTGCTTTTATTGTTTCGATATGGATTTTGAACAATAAAATGTGTTCAGCAGAAAAAATGTACTGTATTATTTACCTTTACATTATTGGCGGGAAATAGTAACGAGTGACATATGACTCTATTTATGTTCATGGTTGTCTTGTAGATGAAAAAATACGTTAATGTAAATATTTTTTTTTGAACTTCAATAAACTGAACATAAGATCGTTCGTGCCAAAGATGTTCGTGCCAAAGTCCTTGTAATAAATATAAAAATAATATTAATTAAATTGATAAACAGACATGGATATACATACGTGTGCTGATTCCCAATTACACAGACAGTAAATGTGTGAGCTGATTACCAATTACAATATAATTTCAATATCAGATCCGTGGAATCCTTAATTAAGTCAATTACCGCTTTCTTGCCTCCAAATTAACGTCTGTAGCGTCTCAATCGTATATGTGTTAATTATAATGTTTCAATAAATCTTATGTACACAAAAACAGCTCCATAATTAATGGTTAGATATATTTCAAATAGAAATAAAATACTATCCGAGATAGGCGAAAATACTTTAAGGCGTGTCGAGTCTGCCAACCCACATTTAGCCAGCTTAGCTAACCATAAGTGTTCCAACTGCCGTGTTCCAACAGTGGAATGATAAAAGGATTTAAAGAAAAACTACCTGAGAACACGAACCGTGTTTACTGGATAAGAAAATAGCCTTATATACCTAACCAACCTATTTAAAGTATGTACCACCTAATTGAGTAGTATGATGGAGTATACCCCAGGCCTTCTTCAGTTACAGACACAATCATGCGAGATATTAATGACTTGCAGCAAACTACAAACGTGTTCCGCTTCCTAGCTAAATTAAAGCAGTCGTAACTATGAATAACTTGAGGGATAAGTAAGAACAACATACACGTATTTCTCAAGGGTTGCCAGCGTTGGCAAATTATTTGAGTGTAATCATATCACCAAATAAAACTACTCAGCTTAGTTAACACTGGTATATGAGGCTACTAGCGGGTTAGTATTAATTGGCAATAAAAGAGTAATCTAGTTATTATGACGGCAATCGTTATCAAATCATTAGTTCATTAGCACTCACAGTTCCATTGTTGAATACTGGTCTCCTCTCAGAATGACAAGGATTAAGGCTTCAGTATGTCGTGCTATTCTAAAGCAGGTCAGCATAGTTTATGTAACCTATAAAACATTGAAGAAATCATAGGTGTGCAGGTTTATGCAGGATGATATCCTTCACAGTCAGAGAAAATGATGTGTAATCGTAAAATACACATTTAATATAAAACGGTGCGCGCCAGGATGTGAACCCAGGAACACTCCTACATAGGCGTGGGAAACTGAAATAACTAATATATCACCGATTAAAAAACTAGTTTGTCACTGCTTCGGTGTTAGACAACAACTGTCCTATTCAAAGTAGGTCACAAACGCGTGATACTCCTGAGATTTGAGGTGGTTGCCACGAGTAAATACGTCAAATTGACAGCTACACGTGGCTTATTTTATACGAACTTTTTGTGTTTTTTTTTTAGTTTTCGCTATCGTAACTTCGTGTAAAAAACGTAGGTGTGACTTCGGGTTTAGTGCTCGATGTAAAGCGAACACAGTTTATATAAAAAGTATTAATTACCTTATACTGTACTTTTACAGTTTACGTCAGGATAATTAATAAATATACATATAAAGGTCTATACAGACGGAGGCATAATATGATTATATATTAATATAATGTGCTGCAATTTATATTATAACAGTTATCACAGATGATTACTTTGCTGTCATTATCTGCTCAATAGTATATCGTTCACATATTTTGACGAAGTGAGAATTGTATACATATATATATTATAACTACGAGTTGAGTCACTTTGCGTTACTATAGAAAACATATTGGAATATATCATCATATGCCTTGCTAAATATTGTCTATGACCACCTTTAGGCCCTTTGTACAAAAAATACTTAATTTATACTTAATTACAACTTCTGATTTGATAATATAAATAAAGCCAATACATTATATAGAAAAATACATCCTTTAAATTATCTAGGACAATAATTACAGATCAAATCCGAACGTGACTCATAAATAATAACTCGGTGCTAGCTATTGATAAATAAAAGGAAACGATTATTTGTGTATCGATAACGTAGGCGGCTATCGGCGAAAGCACGCGCCTATTTGTCGTAGATATCCCCTTAGGGGTTCTAAGTGGAGTGATCAAATAACGTGTAGAGGGTAAATATTGTTACAGAATGTTTTATCATTACATATATATATGGCTACAATCTCAGATACCTGATGGGTCAAATGGTAATCTCAATAAATATTGTTCGTTTTTGACGACCATTCGTTTTATATTCCAAAATTAAAAACTAGGAGGACATAACATAAGGAACCTTCTAGAATGTTCGGAGTTGTATTTGCTTACAACTTTTGCGATTTGAAGGCTGGATCGTACGCTTTTGGGTTTCAAATAAGAAAGTAAAGTTACTCCGATCATTTAAAGTTACGGCAGAAAAATCAAAAAACAACTTGGAACGTAAAGTTGTATTAGTAACATTTAAAAACCTCATCAATGTTGTAGGAAAACTTATATCAGTCTCCACGGTCTTTATACAGAAAGATATGTGAATATTCTTAAAAGATAAGTAATAATAATAAAATAATATAAGATAAGTAATAAAATAATATACTTTAATATATTTTGTGTAAAGCTTACACGGGAATTTAAAGATTAATCTAAGGCAAAGTCAATTTTGTATCATTCTTAAACCGGAAGTAGTTATAAGTATTTTTTACTAACCTCACGAAGTTTGAGACCCTTGCTCAATACACAGTTTTTTTTTCTCTTAATGTAAAATTACCCACATAAATATACATATAACATATATTTAAAAATGAATATAATGTAGTTTACGGTTATCTGGTTACGAAAACATAGGACAAGTTTAGTTTACTTGGGAATCAAATGACGGATGCGTTGCCCAAAAACATTATTATTATTATCTAGACCCTATACATGTATGTATTTATGTAAAACAAACAAATACCAAACTGTGTCGCTGTTCGATGATCCGTTGATTTTTTACGCATCCTTATTTAGAACTTTGACGCCTTGGATATTTTTTATCATAGTTTTTTCCTATTCGGCGCTACTGGGTCTAGTAAATATTTACCCAACGAGATGAGGTACGTGTTTCCGTCGCGCGTCAGCGACTACGAGCGACGCGCGCGCAGGTAATCGATACGATTTTTTCTACCTCGCCGTAATTTCACTTCACTGATATCATCCAGATATTATTACCATACTCGTAAAAGCCAACGCATCTTAAACACTGCTAGATAATCACTAATAAAAGATCTAGTGTGTTACTAATAGCAATTTCTAGTTTGATAAATTCTACAGTACTAGACTAGATCGAACCCAGGACTTCTCGATCAGTAGTCGAAATTGCAACCATTCCACCAACGAGCTAGATATTCAAAATTAAAAATAGTTAAATTGATATTGTTAAATAGTCAATTTAAAATTATTAAGTAGTTAAATTAAAATTGTTAAACGTAACATCATGGCTGTAATCCCCGAAGGGATAGGCAGAAGAGTGTAGAATGATGCCATATACCAGGCACAAATCCAAATTCCGAGCCATTACTACATATTCTAAATTAGAAAAATTCAATAGTACCCGACCCGGGACTTGAACCCAGGAGCTCCCGATGGGCAGTCACGCTTGTAACCACTCGACCAACGAGGAAGTCATTAAAATAGTTAAATATGTAGTTAAAATATGGAATAATTAATATAAATTAATGTATACTAAAATAATATATATTTAGTATTTTAAAATATATAGGGTAGATTAATTATTATTTCTTGGCACTAAGCGGCAGATTTAAGTTGTCTATTGTTCAATAATCACAACACTGCCTATATCTTCAGGCTCTACGTCCTCAGAAATCAGAGTAGATATCCAAAGGGAATAGACGCCTCGTTTTTACCTCATATCATATTCTCTTTCGAAGAGTAGTAATAACTTAAACGGCCGGTAATAAATTCCAGATATTACATATCGAAACCTATCATTCAACGTTTTGTGCATTCCCTGTACTTTCCGAAGACCCGACCGAGCCCTGTAATTACGACTTTCACATTAGCCCTACGCCGAAGGGTTTGTTTAGGTTATAGGTAAACTAGGTAATTATCACGTCGCCTGCGGTGAGTTCCCACGGGATGGTAAATTGTAAACTTACATACAAACGTGTCGATGCTCGCGGCTCTTTGGTACCATCCTTTTGTTACAATAAGTAGGATATTGTATTGCGGTCCCTTGGGTTACGAAGCCTTACACTGCATCCTTGGTCCGATTCGCTCGAACCAGAACCATTGCTGGTACTGAACGAGAAAAAATCTAATGCCTTACAAGTAACCCGCAATGGTTGTAGAGCTTAAGAAAGATTTCGAAGCGTCTCAAGTTACGGGACCGTGGTACATGTTTTGTTTGTTCGGGACGCGCTGCCCGCGTGAGAACCATCGGAATTGCATGGGCGTGACATCGAAATCTTTTTGTTGTGCTTTTTCGAAGTGACGTCGAGATTTGAGTATCGGTAATAGCACTCCGACGTGACCATGACAATGCGTGTCTGGTTCTCGTCTCTTCAGATTCCCACATATCTCTCTCTCATATTGTTCTTATTAGAGTTTTTTATCTTCTCGTTTGTCAAAGGATCGTTATACGAATACGTATAACGATCGTATTGGAAATGCATTTTGTGTTATCTCTCTGAATTTTTCATACCCGTGTATCGATTCCACGATTGTTTCGTGTTATTGGTATATTTTCCGCTTAAACTCCGCTCGACTTTGATTTTTGTTTCGCTCGAGGCGATACATGATCATAGTGATATTTCAAATTTATTCGTTGTCTTATTTCTGTAGTTTTCAGCTGCCAGTAACAAGACAATAATAATGTTGTTGGTATATATCCACATATATGTATTTTGTATATATTACGTACATATCGTTGGTAAATATAACATACCAGTATGCTAGAATTAAGTTTTCGTAAAAGCTGAAATGATACCCATTTCTGTAAATTGTATTATACTCGTAAATGTATATATGAAAAATACAACAAAAAATACAATGTTATAAAAACTTAGGTAACTTTAGCTCAACAACATTAACCCGTAAAGTAGGTATATGAACTTTTATTTCCATGGATGACATAAACAAAGATTAGGAATGAAAATTTTTATTTTTAGTGTCTAAAATTCGGCAGCAAAATTCGGTACGATTCGTTTATATTTTTAGATGTCCGGAAGTACTAAAGTTAAACGAGCCAAATTGTTATAAATGTTTCAGAGCGACATTCTTCCGAAAATTGCCAATTTTTTTTTGGACATGCATTTTTAACATTGTTACATTCAAAATATCAGTATCACTTTCCTGTTAAACATGTTTTGATTGGACGCACCAAATTTTTTTTTATTTCGTGAAATCTTGCTTTCGACTTTCATGACACGTGTATGTAACATACCTCGTCACAAAGCAGTACTTTCGCTGCTGTTCCGGTCTGATGGCGGAGTAACCACTGTGTCTACATGAAATTCGACTTCGAATGCAACACGGTAACAGTGCCCGTTAGATCTCAACTACGTACTTGAAAAATTCAATGCAATATTAGCTACGAGTATAACGATATTCCGTTTTGACGTGTACAATGATTGAACTGTATGCAAAAGTTACCAAAGATATGTCTTGCAAATAATTCGGTTAAGCTAACCTGTGTTACAGAGTATGGAAAGTTTATGTTCAACACAAAGAGTAATTATATAAGTTCATCAGGTGTGACACTAATAATATTCTTGCCCACCCCATCCCCACTCCTAGCCTACTACTACTAAAATACAGAATCCGCAGACGAATATGTGGCAGACACGGCGACTCCTATTTCGACGTCGTTTCCCGAAGCGTTATGTAGCAGTAAACTCTATTATTAGTTATAGATGTTTGTGTGTTTTTATTATTGTCAGTGTCCATGCGTAACCATGGTAACAATGACACAAGGAGTGGTGACTAAGGACTAACAATGACTGTTAAACTTATACATTTATAACATTTGATTTTTTTTTCATATATTGCTATACGGCCGAGGTTATGTTTGCTTTCTGTGTAACACATAAATAATTATTGAATCCTTTACACGAGCAGAGCAAACAATAACATAAAAATTCGAATCATTGTAACGCAACTATCGCGCCCGACGAATTTATTTATTCGATGCACTGATCCATACTGAGAACTTTTCTAAAACGAATGCAGTTCGATGTGAAATATACTCGTATGTGTGTGGTATAGAAACGTTCGTATTTAGGTTTTCTGAACCAAAATTGATAGCCTGCGGGGAACCATTAAATACACATTATCTGTCGGCTGGCCGATGCCGGTTGCATTTGTGGGCATACTGTTATTTAATTTTGTAACTTCACAGCATTGCTATCGCAATATTTATTGCACGTCGTTTATACTCTCGGGCCTAATTACGCCAAGTTTAACATGCTTCTCCATTATCATATTCAATGTTAATTATCACTTTATGAAAGTTGGATTGTGAAATGAATTTTTAAAACGGTAAAAGTCAAATTAAATTTCGAAAACGCCAAAGTCAATGGCAATTGTCTGTTTTAAATTTAATATTTTCGTTCTTAATTTAAATATGCAACGGATACAATGTTTAATCGTTGACCAGATACTTTGATACTGTTCTATACAGTTTTTAAAATTCGACTTATTAAGCATTCCTGCATACTTCACACTTCGATTCCCATCGAATAATTTATATCATATGCAACAATTATCGGTATTATTGGAAAAATCGGAAGGATTAAAATTTGCACATAAAATTTATATGTGTAATAAAAGTCTATGTACTTTATAAACATAGTTATAATTTTTGCATGTATGTTCAATTAAACAAAAACTATACATCCAAATCTAAAACTTTGATGTTTTGATAAAATATGAAGTTATAAGATACATATTACAACAGGAAAATCTCACATTTCCATGGAAACAAGAAACCTCAGATAACGACTCGTAAATAATAAACAGTTCATATCCACAGCCTCGAATGTGCTATTAGAGTTATATATGTGATGAATTTACTAAAACTCTCCAATTCTTCTTTGTGTCCTTTAGCATTATTACGATTATATAACATTGAAATCGTTTTTTTAATTTATTAAAATCTTCTAATAAAAAAAAATATTATCGACCCATTATAATTCCACCGTTGGAATATGTATCTCCTCTCATATTGAGAGGGTTAAAGCCATAGTCTGCCACGCTGACCAAGTGCGGGTTGGCAGGCTTCGCACACTCCAGATTTTTTTTTAAATCTCATGCTTATATAAAAACTCCATAATAAATAGAGAATTATGAGATAACAGAAAAAGGAAATTTAAAATTGGTAGAAGACTAAAATAGAAAATTGTCAGAAATATTTTGGGAATATTATGAGAAAATATGAAAGGATATCTCGAAAAATGTAATAAACATAAATGTGTTCGACCATAGCGAGCAATGGCCAAGAAAATAATGATTAAATCGCATAAAAGATGAAAAGAGAAAAATATATTGCACCTTCAAATCAGTCGGAAACACGACAGCGAAACTACGGCCCATTTAGATACAATCCACGGCGTATTTTTATTAGTATTTCATAGTTATGTTACACTTTTTTCATTAACTATGATAAACACAGATCCAAAGTAATCTAAAAAATATGCACTGGCAAACAAAACATGCTATGAAATATATGTATTATACTTGGAATTTATGGAAATGAAGTGCTGACAAATTTTTGTTTTTTCTAGAAATAAACAACGGACCTCTCCGCTGCTTTTTAAAAATTATCACTTTAATTGCGTAACGATTGATTTAATATCTCACGAATAACTAGATAATATGCTTAATAACGTAATAAGTGAAGCCTCACATGTAATACACATACATATGTTTACTGATTTACGATGTTTCACGAATAATTTAGCAACCTTTACCACCCTTTTCAGCTACGACAGGCTGATGTTTAGCTTCAAAAATACGTACATAGGTACTGTAAACAAACTCAGTGTAGAAAGTTCACTCATATTTAGATTCGCAATGTATTTACGTACGCTTGAGATTCCAACCATGATAAAAGAATTGAAAGCGAAAATCTTACGCAAATATCATTTGAAAAATTCACAAAGATTACATTATCTACGCCTACCTACGCGTCCTCCGAAGTTCCCGACAAATAAGAGGGAAAACGTTATAGTCATAACGTAGGAAACCAATAATAGAAACATGATATAAATTGGTTTCGGCCACTCAAGATATTGTTTTGAGGCGAGCTACTGAATAATACATATATTTCATAGCATGTTTGTTTGCCAGTGCATATTTTTTAGATTACTCCGGATCTCTCGGCCTCTGGATCGTGGGTGGTATCAACATTTTATGGACATTCTCCCATATATTTATTCGGTTTTCTTAGAAAACACGATAAATATTGCATACGTGATCGTACAGGGTTTCGCCTTTCATAACATTGGCAGACGCGATTTCGAACATCTTGTACCGTGTGATGCTGTTGGAACCTGTGCTTTTACAAAATACTATTCTGTTTTGTCGCTTTGATAATATTATCATATTTCTTTAGACATTATTATATTATGTGCTAACAAAATGAGGATAAATGGATTATTAGCAACAGACGTTCTTAAACAAATATACCTACATGCTTTAATAGGCGTAATTATTACGTATATAATTATTTTGTATATTCGCAGTTCTTTTAAAGTCTTCTAATATAAACAGAACAATAGTTTTATATAGCTATTAGTTAATCCTTTTCCATTTTCGGCTCCACACCCACGGTTTCCTTTACGCGTATGTTTATATGTGTATTTCCACTGTCTGACTCTATAATTATTTATACATGTGGGTATATACCGTAAGTCTTAAAACGTATATGTTACTATAGCATGTAGGTACTCTGCTGAGCCTAGTGTAAGATGAAGATTTAAAATAAAATTGTTCCAATATATTATTGTTATACACTAAATGATAGTTATCAGAAATCAATCAAGAAATCCTTGTTCTTGTCTCACATACTGGACCGATGAAAACTATTAGCGCAAACCATAACAAACATAGTGCACGCGGTACATTCCCACGGTGCCATTATAAGTGCACAATAGCTGTTACGGCTGGCCACATGTACCGTTCAGTTACTGGCTGCTTGCCGACTCAATACTAATAATTGTCAATGATGATAGGTGTTAAATAAAATATTTCTGCTAAGAACTGTGTTAATGTATGATATTATTACCTATTGTCCACTTATTTACAATAAAGCTAAAAAAATAATATGGAATTTAGTGAAATTAATTAAATTATAAAGAAACTGGCCAGCGCTATGCAGTGATTAGTGATCCTGACTACTTATCCGATGGATATAGGTTCAATTCTCAGCCAAACAATATATATGTATGTACAATGAGCACAAGGGTTTGTTTTTCGTCTGTGTAATACGCATAAAAATACGCATAAACATATATGTAATATGAACATTTACATACAAATGTAATTATATTAGCAGTGTGGTTCAAAAGGTCGCAAAGAACATATCCCAAGCTATTTAATATTAGGTATTATACTCAACAGACTTTCGGTAAACTCTGTTTAAACATCTTAACCTTACTCGTATGTTGTTCACAACGCGCGAGTGGCACTTTTTCACACTAATCGTTTTGTGGAAGAAATCATTCAATTTGAAGCACAGTGGCGCCACAGGTAACCGTGAATGTAAAGTATTTAAGTCATTTATTATGCAATTGTGTTTTATCTTGTTCTATCTATCCTAAATGAAATTGTTACTGTTTCTTTCACTTTCAAAGCTTTCAAAGTCGGATTTCTATCAGAACAAGAAGCTCACATCAATCAAACGCGAATTTGCAAATGTACAAAATATTGAAAATGCTTTAGGATGCGCAGTTTCACCCAACTTGTTTTCTTAATCAATTAAAAAAATGTCCTTTTGTTATCATTCTGATTAAGTATTATTACAGAGCAAGAAAATATTATATTGAAAATTTATTGATTTTATTTTAATGCGTGCAAAAGCCCCCTATTTCACACGTAGTCTCACATCGAGGTAATGGCCGAATCTGACTTAACTTTTTCAATGTCACAACCAAGATATTGACTTCGATTTAAATTAATTTTATATAAACTATTGATATTTTCAAATAATAATTACATGTTAAATTCATTAATTAACATAACATCTACTAAAATTCCTACTTTGTATTATTACCAGCGTTACGATTCTCAAATTATTCGTATCAAGTTTATCGTATAAAAATTTAACTTGATAAATATTTTTCATGAAACAAGCTGCACACTACTTGTATTTATGTCTTTTTCACCTCTGGAGATAAATCTATCACCTAAGACCCGTCAAGGCGACATGTGAGTAATGGAAAATCGATATAGCCTAGCTTTATACTTCACACTCGTTTTGAAAGCGAACAATTTTTGCTAGAGTTGTAAACTTTTTTTAATTGCACGCCTCCCGCTAATGGCCTGCGGAACCCAGAGTCCCGCTCTAGGCTCCGCGACAGGTGATTGATGGCGGGTTATTGTTTGTGTCGCGTTTACTTTGAAAAATGAATAAGTGCTCTCGGGCAGTGATTGAGGTTGATGTGATTTTTGTGATGCGATTGTGCGATTCGTTCTCGACTGGTCCGGATTTGTTACAAAAATACAGCTTAGACAACGTATTGCGAAAGGAGGTTTATGTCCAGCATACTTATGGTCGATAAATAGTTATTTTGTGTTATGCAAAATCGATTTTAGTAACGTTTGATTCGATTCGAGATGGATATTGATTTTAAAATTTTTTTTTTAAATATTAACATGGGCAAAACTCATACGATTACCTTGTGAAAACAGTAAATAATAATCTTACTGCATGATATTATGGGAGCCAGGCAACACTGTGGTATTGCAGATCATATCATACCTGGCCCGAGATCACCGTTATTACTACCTAAGAGCGAATTGGGAGTCTCCTATCTTTTTCATCTACATATATCTTCGCGTCTTACTTCCTCGCCCATCAAACAGAATAATACAAATCTTATATTATAGTACGCGTACCAGTTGCAATAACTTACTTTGCTTTCAATTCATTGCTAATTAACCTCCAAATGCAACATACACACGAGTATTCCATTTGTACATCGTTTTAAATGTTCACAGCTCATCATTTTAAATGTTCTAATCATATACCGACCATCTAAGGGAAAGTACATATTGAACGTGCACTCATTTACAAATGATTATCATTTTTAACAATCGCATTATCGCAACGCGATCTCACAAAGTGTGTCCGAACCTTTACATTAAAAAATGAACTGCTATGTTTGCGCTTACTTGATTCCGTGTTGCCATTCGGGTCAGCCATATTTTTTCCCGCGGTATTTTTTAATAGAGTTCGCACTAAGATAATTGATTGGTTTATTTTTTTGTTTGTTTTGCTTTGAGTGATGGTCGCCAGTCATGCCAGTTTCTATTGTAGTCGTTTCTTTCTCACGTATGGATTGAATAGCCTCGCGTTATGTGTTTTGAAACACTAGTCAATAATCGGTACGTTTTGTGTGCAATACTAATGGGCCTGTTACGTCGAGATAGATCTCAATTGAGTCAGTAATCTTTTTTAGGATAATGTTATCTTTTCTTTTAATGAGTACACTGAGTGTTTTTTTTAAGTATCATCATTCCAAAAAGCACTATCTGTCCTGTTTACAGTAATTTTATATCTCACTGAATC
>DWFT01000418.1:0-12038 GCA_018246795.1 Microceris patrobas patrobas
TATTTAATGAGTCAGACTAGTTCAGGTTTGCTTTATTGAGACTCCCGAAATACTCAAGACTTCCCGAGTCTAGCGAGACTTGCAAAACATAAATATCCCCGAAATCATTTTCATCGACTAAACAAAACTATATATAGATTGTTAAAACATTAACCCGACATTAACCAGTGTTCAAGAGCGTGACCTTTGTCTGGTTTCTTTAGTCTCGAATATGTTTTTCACATCGACGGACAAGTAAACAAACTTTTTGCATTATTTGCCGCGAGACGAGGTCTGATCAGAAAGGTTAATGGAAACGCACATTATAAATTCAAAATGCAGACCGAATTAAATTTTATGACATTTGGTCTCGTGACTATCTCATATAACACAGAATATTCAAACATAGATTAAAGCTAATAATAATGAACAGTACAATACCTAGTTTATTATAGACATGCTGATTGTCTACACGCTTAAAAAATATCGTCTTGCTGGAAGGGGTCAAAAACCTTACAACTTTCCTATTCATGTTATTCAATTTACTTGAATTAAGTTGATGTTATAAATCATTTATAGTTATGTAAGTTAATAATTTCTAAACTGAAAGTATCTTGTTTGTTATCTGATACTGCCAGTCGGGTTTAAAAAAAATATTTTTGCAAAATGTAGTCAGATTCATAAAAAGTACTACAGGCCGTCTAAAATGGTACTACAAATATTAGATAGCTGTAAATATTGGTTTTGTAGTATACTTACCTGCGTGCGCTAGCGTCACGATGGAGAGATAGTCTTATTAGAACTAGAAGAAAGTTAGAGACACCATGTAGGTACGTTCCTACTATAAATAGGTCACAATAAGCACAAATAAGTAAAACGTAACTGGTGGATCGTGGGTGTGTACTACACTCCTCTGCCTACCCCTTCGGGGATTTCAGGCGTGATGTTACGTTTTACTAACAATAACGTGTAAACGTTCTTTTAAAGTAAATACTTGTGCCAGAATATTCCTTTCTACCCCATATTATAAAATGATTGCAAATAATTTTAACGTAAGGTATGGTATTATTCTATTTGCACAAAAACAAAAGTAACAATAATAACTGTGTTACGGCGACGTTAAGTGAATTTCGCATGACGTGTATACAATTATAGCATGCATCTATGTTTGATAAGGAACACACGCGGCAATAACACCGCTATAGAAAACTTGAGTACTCGTATATCTCACGCATAGAAATCACACGAATGTATGTATGTATGACGTCACTGACGTTAATACCACTCATGTCTTAGATGGCCTAGTAATAAACAGTAGGTATGTGTGTGCAATGTTAAACGGTATGTTAATAAAAATATGTTGTGATAAAAATTACATTTTATTTATAGACATTCTGAACGTATACGTAAAATAATGAATAACAAATATTGAATTATCATAACATAAACATCCTCAACCATTATTCTATGAGAATGGGACAAACATACTGACAAGTTTATTTATTGTAGGTATACACCTATTTTTTGTATAAGTATACATTTATATAAGCCGCCAACTGGGTCGCCTCTCACAGTTTTTGGTCTACGTTTACTGTTATAGCAACGTCACCAGAACGACTCGCAGGTGAACCACAGGCGGGCGAAAACTCTCCGCAATGGCAAGCTGGTGGAGGAGAAGTGGGCGTCTGTTCAGGTGGGAGACGTCATCCGGCTGGAGAACGACCAGTTCGTCGCCGCGGACATTCTGCTGCTGAGCAGCTCCGAGCCCAACGGCCTCTGCTACATCGAGACCGCTGAGCTTGACGGGTAAGATCTCTTAATAAACTGTACTATTCACATACATACGTCTTTAACTTCATTTTTTTTTTATTTTCATTTTATTCACATTCGATGTATTGCAATTAATATACAATTTGGCTGCAAAAATATTTATTCTCTGCTGTTGAGATCGAACATTTAAATCTGAAAATATCATGAGACTGCATCAGAAGTCGTGCAGATATCGTGAATATATATACGTCTATATATCGTGAATCCATCAGTCGTACAAGTAAATCATAAGTCATATGTCGTAGTCATATGGGGCAGACGAGTTCTACATTGTACATCACGGACTGGCAGGCGTACTGTGGGTCGTCCACCGGCTCCTTGGATTGATGATTTTAAGAAGGCGGGTGGTAGTGGCTGGATGAGATCTGCGGAGGATCGAGTCTAGTGGCACACCTTGGGAAAGCCCTATTTCCAGCAGTGGAACGGAAGAGGCTGCCGTGATGATGATGATAATAATATCTTGAATACAAACTATCACACGCGAATCACCAATTGATGATTATATTACTTGCGTAGTTTATTTTGATACATTGACACACAGAGATCGGAGTTGGGCCATTTTAGGACACAGGGATGTAATAAGGGCCATATAACAGTTCTTTGTAGTGTTAATAGAAGTGGTCTGAATGTAGAATTTTTAATATCCACATAAGTCAGACGTAAATTGTTCTGGAAATGCTAAGTATATATAGTAACACCATATAAACATATTAGTAATATTCTATTATTCATTATCGCAACTATGGTTTATTAATTCAATATAAATTTGTATCGACGATATGAACTATGCAATAACAACATGCTTTGACACAATGTCCCGTTTCCTGAATAATAGTCATTTATCGAATAATAATAGTCATTTATCTGGAAATATGTTGCCTAGTTTTACCGCAGCGTTTACTAGTATGTAATATTGAGGAAAACGTAACATCACGCCTGTAATCCCCGAAGGGTAGGCAGAGGAGTGTAGTACACGTTCCACCAGTTACGTTTACGTCCCATGGAATTGGTGGTGATTGACATTCACCGGGCATAGATCCAGACTCCGAGTCATTACTAGAAATTCTAAATTAGAAAAATCCAACGAGGCAGTAATATTGTGGAAATAGATAAAATATAATAACTTATATCGAACGCTCATAAAACAAAGCCGTAATACATCTGACACTTTTTTCACAATCGGAAGGTGTTGTTATGTTTATAAAAATATAAATTAACACGTTAATACTCTCCAACTTTGTCGCCGCTGTTCGTGAATTAAGCAAGTCGTAGAGTTAGAGGGTGGGCAGCCCGGACCCTCACTTGCAGTATCGTAACGCCACCGCTATCGGGACTTGGCGCTTTGCCACTGAACATGCGCGTGGGTTCTTTCTGGTTCTGCAGTATTCTATACATCTGTATAACCAGCTATAAACTATGAGTCGGCTCATTCTTAGTCTACGTATGCTGCTGAATTGTTTAATGGAACATGAGATATTGGATATTCATATTGAATTTACATCTATCTATATATTTGTGTATGAAGATAGTGGTGAATGTAGAAGAAGCGCGTCAAGCCTATAATTATAGAGATAATTGCCGGTCGTTTCTCACTGCCTACCCCATGGGGCCTGGCGTGTCATAATAATATGTTTAATGTACCTCGTGGCTTCTACTTGGTTTATACATAATATATCACGGAGAGCAGCAAGTAATGTGTACACTCAATTGAAGTGCTGTATCATTTTTGTGCCGATATCGGTTGCTTAAACACTTTAAGCTACGTCAAGCTAACCATCATCATCATCAACCTATCTCAGTCCACTGCTGGACATAGGCCTCTCCAAAAGGGGGTTTATGTCCGTAATCTCCACGCTGAGTATGCTTGTTAGAGATCGCAGGGCCCGGCTTTTCCCACCGCCGACGCTGCTGCCCATCGGTGGCCTGGGCATTTAGCCGTGCCTATTTAAGCTGCGCTATACCGCATCCAAACGGTCGTCAGAGCCTCGTCTGTTATAGTAGGGTGCACCACGTGCAGGCGAGGTTGACTTGAGATCCTGAGATGGTGGTTGGAACCCCTCACACCCCTAATCATTTGGTTAAGTCTCACAGTGTTAGTTCAAAAGACCTGACCGCAGAATAACACGATAAATGAAAATGTACCTATATAACGTTCGCGGACAATTATGTTACACTTCCTCATTACGTAACTTCAGACTTCAAGCAATTGTAACCTGAACTACGAGTGTTATTATATTATGATGTTGCATATATTGTTACAAATATATATATTTTTCATTCTGTCAAATATATATATCTGTTCATTTAGATATGAATAATAACTTTGTACATTTGGAATCCAAAATCCTTTTTTCGTTTTTTCTACTACTAAGTTATCAGGCGATTGCTAAGTTACTTTGTTAGTCATAGCCGTGTTTCGAAAGATTAGGATAATGAATTTTGTGCTATTAATGTATTTGGAGCCTGGAAAAGTTGATTTCAAATCAAATGTTATTGCTAAACATACAGAAACATTCTTAGTATTATATTGATTTTTTTTACATAATTTAACCTCACCAGACTAATGTTCGGTAATCGTATAATTATTAATTTTGTAACTGAGTTGTCAAAAACGTGCAATTTCCATAATGATTAATACAGGTAGATTTTGAGAATATCGCGTCCTATTGTAGGAATTTTATTTCTACAATAATTTGATTTTAATGATTACATTGTGCATAACACTTAGTATCAGTGTTTACAGTTGATTTTTGTGAACGTAACAGTCTTGTTTTATTTGAAAGAACAGTGTGGATTATAATTTAATGTGGTAAAAATGTGGGAAATATTTGATGTGGTTCATTTCCATTGCAGAGAGACGAATTTAAAATGTCGTCAGTGCCTTTTGGAGACGGCGGCGATGGGCCAGGACGACGCACAACTGGGCGCGTTCGACGGAGAGATCGTCTGCGAAACGCCCAACAATCTACTTAATAAGTTTGAAGGTAATGGGATCGACGCTATGGAGTGGATACACCTTCATCATCAGCCTACTCCTGTCCACTGCTGGACATTGTCCTCTCTAATAGCACGCCACTGAGCTCGATATTAGATACGCCAAGCTAACAATTATTTAGAGAATTTATTACAAAGAAATAATGACCAATAAAATATTAAATACATCTGTTACTATTAAACGCTTTATTCTGCTTTATGTTTCCGGTTCACTGCTTCCGAGACTTTGCAGGGGATAATTATTGTGTACATATTTTTTGAAAAATGTCAACCATATTAAAAACTCCATGTTGTACACAGTATATGTCATTGTTAATGTTCATTTTCATTTTTTATTTTATCACAATCACCCGGTATCATTCCACTGCCGCATATATGTATGTGGGCTTCATGGAGAGGTTTTGCAATATTTTGGTTCACTAAACAACCTCCATTAAAATGAGTGTAATGCAAATGGGCTTAAAATTTCAGTGCTACACTGTTATTTACGACAAGCAAATAGAATGTTGTGAAATTTTTGCCGCGCACGGCACCCGATACTCCGTGTCGCAACACAATTTGCCGACGCGCCGATTTGTTGTTTGTTACACGAAACGACACTGTTATTTTCTGTTGCTCGTACGCTTTGAAACCAATTTAACTCATTGCAAGCGTGTGTGTGGAGCTGTGGTTATTATACAGTATGCGTTATATTGGTCTGGTATGTGTATAATGGTCGTTTGCGTGAATATTGACAGGAGAACAAATTATTTGACATCAATTTAAGCTCATGTCTGTGTTTTTTTTTTTGCGTTGGCATAACGTTCTTCTGTTATGATACAATTTGCAAGTGATTATTCTTTAGAATGGTTTGGTTTTTTTTTATTATGTGATAGTTTGGCGTTTGGCCTCAATTCTGCCTGAAAGTAAGCGAAGGTATTTGAAATTTAAAAAAAAAAAAACTTTGATTTATGAAATGCGTTTATTGAATAAACGTTTCACGTATGAACAATAGTGAAGCATTAAATGTTTGTGTACATTTTTTGGTCACATATCAAGCGGTTAAAAGACTTACTTCTAATTTAAAGTCCCTTTTTTAAATTTATGTGTCTCTTATTTACAGAGAAATAAATGTTTCACGGTGGTTTACATTCGGTATCGCACTCCGTTTTACGTTGAATGCGGTCGCTTCACGTCTTGATAACAATTAATCCACACTAATATTAAATCGGCCGTTAATCTTATCTCCATTAATATAATCACAGTAATCAATCATAGTAACGCTGCTCTGACAAAGTTATTAATACATTTTATATATCAATGGACGTGTCTACGTTCTGTTGGTATTCGTAGTGTGCTGGTTGGTCATACATATCAAATTCAATATGATGACAAACATAAGCTTGAGATGTCATGTTTTATTTCTGTGCATTCAACCAATGTAATACTTATGTTCATGGAAAGAAATCTTAGATAGAATGTATTTAATAAGGTTCTCTGAGCTCACAACAGCAAGATTCTTACACCTATTGAATAACTTCAAAAAGTTTGTATATATATATTACATACATATAAACATATACATGCCTATCATAAAGAGTCGGTACGGTTGTGGGCAGGCACGCTGAGCTGGCGCGAGCAGCACTTCTCGCTGGACAACGACAAGATCCTGCTGCGCGGCTGCGTGCTGCGCAACACGTCCTGGTGCTACGGCGTCGTGGTGTTCGCCGGCAAGGACACCAAGCTCATGCAGAACTCCGGCAAGACCAAGTTCAAGCGCACCAGCATAGATAGGCTACTTAATTTTCTAATTATAGGGGCGAGTATCTGTTGTTCACTTTTTTATTTATTTATTTTATTTATTTTTTTATTTTATTTATCGACGTATAACATACATGTTCTGAGTCATAACTACTTATAGAAACCATCCTAGACGTGGTTTTTATTGAATAACTAACTACTCAGACACCTTAGAGATGTCACCATGTCGATATTTGAATAAACACAAAAGATGAAGATATCGATATTTTTGAATTTTATATACACTAGCTGACACCTACGACTTTGTCCGTGTTGTTTATTACATACATTAACAATGTATTTTGTGTGCAGAAAAGGAAACAAACAATATCGAAGGTAAAATTAAACTTCGCTAATTTAAAAAGAGCGCCACAAGTCGTAGTTTTTTAAGCTTTAATAACTTTACAATGGATGTGTGTGAGAATGGAGATATCGTAACCTTATTTTTTGATAAGGGCCAAGTGTCTAAGAAATGAAACTTAGAACACTCACTAGAAATCTATCCAGCAGTTTTTTCGTGATGCGCGCACAACGCAGACCTCTAGCGTTTTATTCAGATACACGATAGCTTACCAAAAAGAAGCACGTGATGCTCTGTAAGGAAAGTGATATTTGGCACTCGGCGGTGCTCGCTGCTTACCGCGTAACGGGACCGGTGTGACGATATAATATAATTTAAATAGTCACAATATAATTTATAGTAATATCTTTATTACCGGACATTTTCCGTGCAATATCAATATACAGATAAATAAAATTGAATTGTCTGTTTGTAATGAAAACATAATATCTTTTTAATTAATGTATGCGAAAGTATTTATAGGTATGTATACGCTACATACATTAAATACGCAAGTTTTAAAATTTTTGAGTGCCTGTTTCTCTATTCCGAGTACCTACTTTCGAATCGACTGAACCGATTTCAATGGGACTTTCACTGGCAGATAGCTCATGTTATGAGGAGTGACTTAAACTATTTTAGAGTTAGATTAAGTTTAGGGCTCGTTACAAAATAATTAAAACCTATAAAATGCAGTAAATCCGCACGAATAAGAGCGTGGGCACTGTCAGTTAATAACAAAACGTAAATCTCAGGCCTGTAATCCTCGAAGGAGTAGGCAGAGGAATCTGGTGCACTCCAACATTTCACCAATAACGTTTACGTACATCTCACAATGAGATAGGTGGTGAGCCTATTGCCGTAAACTGAGCATAGTACTGGACTCCGAGCCATTACTAGAAATTTCTACGAGAAAATCTAAGTCAGAGAAACCCATTGTTACCTAACTACCCGACGCGGGGTTTACGCTCAGAACCTCCCGAGCGACAATTGCGCTTGCACTCGACCAACGAGGCAGTAAAAATAAACGTGCAGCTACGTCAGCCCTAGCGCGAAACAAAGGGCGTTGTACTGAAACCTGACCTTATTTTGACGTCGCGAGCTGGAGTAATCGTATTTTGGTCAGCACCCCGGTCAAAATTATGACTTATGAGCATTCAAGGTTCTCTGGGTTTTATGTTAAGCTATGAGTTCGCAACGTCTTCTGCATTTTTTGTTAAATTCGTTTTTTTTCCCAAGTTCTTTATAGTTCCACTACTGGACACGGGTCTTCTCTCAGAAAGAGAGGGTTAAGGACATTTGAGAGTTTACCGCACTGGTCAAAATTGGGTTGGCGGACTTCACACGCCTTGCAGAACATTTTTGGTCTTTCATATCAGTAAGTTACCATACTAATAAATGTTTCGTGAGTGTTCACAGACAATTATATACGTAACGGCTTAACTCAGGTACGTGTTCGCAAAGGCTCCACTTGTTGCGAACTTGTACGAGGTCCTACATCATGAGCTGCGCCGGTCGCAGCGAGGTCGCGGCGAAGAAATCTTCAAGTCTTCAGAGTCTTGTAATGGGAAAGAATACGGCTTGAAAATCTATATGAGATTTCCTCGCTTTCTAATTATGGACGCGACATTAGCGCGAGCAAAGCGTCGAACAAGACATGAGTTTAATAAAGAATAAATACGTAACGGCTGTAATCCCTGAAAGGATTGGCAGAGGAGTGTAGTACACTCCCACGTTTCAAAAGTTACGTTTAATGATTAACAGGCAACTGATAGCTACACATAATATGTATATATGTCTAATAACAAAAGTCGTTGTCTTAAGACTATCCGCCGCAAAGCTTTAAAGAATTTCGAAGCAAGCAATAGGTGACATATGTATTGTTTACGTTAACAACACAACTAGTGAACACGTGCAAGCAATAAATACCGAAACCTTTTGTTTTGCACACTCTTTCAAAATGATTGGAATCAATTCAACATCATTCAAATTCATTCAACTCATTGACAAATAATTTTATGTTATAGAGGTTGTGGAAACATTTCTTTAAGTTACTGAGGGCCAATACAGAGATTACTTATTTAAGTTATAGAGGTTGCGCATTTTAAGTTACAGAGGTTTTGAACTCTGAAGGGAAGGGAACATATTATTTTTTGAAGTTATAGAGGTTTTTAAGTTAGTGAGGTTTGAGTTATTTAGGTTCTACTGTATTTATATATGTATGTATGTATATATAAATATATGCATGCATGTGTATATAATTTAACTCCTAGACAAAGGACAAATATTTGCGTTTGTTACGCTAATATTTATTGTGAGTGGTAATCGAATCCACACTTGGGTCAGCGGTCGGGGTCAGCACGTGACCACGTGTGGCTTGTGTCATATGCTAGCTGATTACAATCATCAGCTGTCAACTCTAAAGGTTATTGAGTATATAACATTACGCTTGTCTGAAATGTTTAGTAGCAGCTCGGAGTCTGGATCTGTGCCCGGTGCATGGCAATAGGCTCACCACCACCTGTTCCATGGGACGTAAACGTAACTGGTGAAACGCGGGAGTGTACTACACTCCTCTGCATATCTTATGAGAACAAGACGTCACAATATGTTTATATGTATCAAAAACTAAAATAAATAAGATAAGGGTTCATGTAATAAGATGTGACAATTTAATTCTATTAGAAGTAACTTCTTAATTGTATGAAAGAATATTTCCAACTCGAACTGTCTTTCTCTTTAAAAGCTGTGTTAGGAGTACGAGTATTGTCACAGTGCATACAAATTCAGTAGAAAATATTTCATACTGGTATCATAGTATTAACGTAGACTGTGGCACTGCGTAATTTGTAAGAGAACCTTCTATTCAATTTACTTGCAACGATTTGGTGGATTGGTTTATGTTTCGTTTCTACCTAGTGATATATGTTTTTATATCATCATCATCAGCCTATCTCTGTCCACTGCTGGACATATATTTTTAAGATTTTATATGTATGTATTACACGTGTAATTGTACAATACAATACAAAACACGTTTTTGTGTACCACATAAAAAATATAGATAGAGCAGTAACAATACCGAGTTCTTACTCTTATCTATATTCAGCGGACATCTTAGGAATATCGCAGAATGTTCTGGAGCGAACCGAACGGTGACAAAGTTCGAGAACCAACCCTACGTCCGAAGTCCGAACGATTCCATTTTGAGGTATTGCTTTTGTTCTTTGTTCGAATGTGAACCGTTAATAATAATTTGAACGGTCGCGTTCTTTGGCGCTTGAACAGGGGTCGATAATAGTTTGTTGAAAATAATTTTATACGTATATTAATGTGAATTGATTGCCTCGTTGCTCGAGGGGTCGCAACCGTGACTGCTGGTCGACGGGCCCTGGTTTCAAATCCCAGGTCCGGTGCTATTGGATTTTGTTACTGGAATTTTCTTACTTAGATTTTTAAATTACATTTTCTAACTTAGATTTTCTAGTAGAAATTTCTAGCAGTTTCTAGTGGTGTATCGCAACAGGCTCACCATCTATTCCATGGGACGTAAAACGAAGCTGTTGAGACGTGGGCGTGTACTACGCTCTTCTGCCTACCCCTTCGGGGATTGCAGGCGTGATGTTACGCTACAATGCTGCTAACCCCAAGGTGACGGATCCCTGACTCGAGCAATAAAACCATCAGTGGTTCAATAGTGTGAGTCGCTTTACGATATAGGTACACACATACCCCGCTTGTTTCAAGATTTAATATTTTATTCTTTATTCAGCAGTATTTATTATTTAAGTCACTGACACTGTCTACTATCGGGCAATTTACATTATGCCCAGTAACTCGATTAATAATGATAATGATGATTTATTGACCATAACATGTTACATTTTAAGCAGAAAGCTCTGGTTCCCAGCAAAGCGTGAGCCCTGGCCTGGGAGTCACCACCTTCCCTAATTAGGTATTACTCAACAAACTAACAGTATTCATCATCATCGTCATTATCGGCTTGTTTTAATTCCACTGTTGGATATAGGCCTTCCGGAGAGATTTTAGCCCATATCCATGCTTTACCTGTAGGTAGGGGAGCGCAGAGCACGGCTTCTCGTATCGTCTACGCTGCTTCCCGTAAGCGACTATAAAGACTGTTATTACTAAACTACTATAATTAGGTTTAAAACTATTATAATTTTCGGTTTTAAAACTATTATAAGTTTAGGTTTTAAACTATTATAATTTTCGAGATTCTACATTCATCACTCTCTTTAAGCGCGTCGCTTTCGCTGCGGTCTGAATGCGAGTCGGTCTGATCAGCGAGTGCTGAACTACGAGAAACTTTAATTTGCTACTGTATTATTACTTGATTAAGTAACAAACACATAATATATTCAAAAGTAAATGGAAGTTGTGTGTGTTTTCGCATCTGAATATTTGTACAAGTAATTTCTATTGCGTGGAATTTGTTCAATACATAGGAAGACAAAGGTTAGTGTGTACAGGACGATTTAAACAAGGTATGGTGAGTTCCAAAGCTTATAGAGTTCACTATTATGATCACCAGTCCGTCATCGTCCACTGCAATAAAAACTCCTCTCTAACGGCAGGCCACTAAGCTCGATCTCCAGTTTTTCACATTCAACCAGTGCCAGCCACTTATAGAGTTGATAGTTTACTATCGGCTGCGAAAAAGGCAGTACTAGTAACATAATATCATGTCTGCTTTTGCTGAAGGGACAGGCAGAGAGGTGTAGTACTGCCACGTTTCATTAATTATGTTATACGTTTTATGAATCAGGGTGTGAGCCTATTGTCATACACCGGGTGTAAATGTAGTCTAACCTATGTTCAAAATACAAAATACATATAATTTCTATTAAAGTACCATCAATTGTATGCAGCCATATTCGGAGCAAATAAAGTTATTATTTCATCTTGTCTTGGAACTGACCAATTAGTAATGGATGTGTTTGGAAATATGATATAATTAATATACGCCTACCCCGTAAAGGATCTGACGATATGATAATGACAAGTAACATAGAAAGAAAAAAACCGGTTGCCTGTAAAGTTGGTTTTACGGGCGAAGATTTTAGGTGACAACGTCTTTTTCTCGGTAGAATAT
>DWFT01000419.1:0-12034 GCA_018246795.1 Microceris patrobas patrobas
ATGACTGCAATTCACGAAGGGGTAACAGAGTGTAGTACACTCCCACGTTTCACTAGTTAAGGTTTAAATATAAAATTAAGTTCAATCCGTTCAAATCTTGAATCATGGCAACACTATGTATTTACACGAACAGATTTCCAATTTGTCACTTTTAAGACAACTTGGAGGCAATACGATTTGTTATAAGTAATAAATAGCGGCTTCTCCGTTGCGGGACTGGCTTGTTGATCACACTCTCGTATTTGCTTCGCGCTGTGGCGATTGCGTTTTCCATTACTTATACGTTTTCCCAGAGACTGAAACAGGTTGCATATTCTCTAAACACACTATAATTCACAGTACAACGGTACACATCACGTAGCGTTTATTATAAGTCGCTACTGAAGTGCTAATTTGAACTGATTTCTCAAATAGCCCTAGAAGACAACTTTATATATATTCGCTTTTACAACTGTGCTCGTAAATGTCTAAGCGACGGTTGATTTAGAATCAATTCAAATTCAAATCATTTATCCGTCCACTACCGGATAAGGGCGTTTTCATACTGAGATCGATTAAGCCGTAGTTTACAAGGCGGTGCTGTGTAACAGACTTTAGGGCTTATAAAGAAGTTTCTGGAATAGGAGCTCCTAAAGACACTTTCGTTCAGAGTTCGTTCAGTAACAGAAAATGAATCGAAGATAGATACGTAGTAGCTCTAAGAGAACACTAGCGTGTTTCGTTGGATATCTCGAAGCCCTCCTATTACTGCCGAAAAGGCCACCGAGAGGGTTCTAGTGTGATAAAGGTATCCATACATAACCCGGTATTCTACATAACCCGGTATCTCTTCCAGAATACTGAATATATAAAATACTAGAAATAGGAAACTGACATCTAACCAATAACTTATAAAAGTTTTACAATCTTAGAAAAGTAATACGTATAGGATTATGAAATCTATTTTATTGTAATCAATATTTAATAAGAGTTAGATTTAAGGCACTGAGTAATGATAATAACGGACGTTATTAATGAATAAAAGCGAGAGCATCGAATAAGAAGAGTCACAACATGAACACATTAAATATATGTGATCGGTACAGAATGAAATCTGTTTAACGAACTTAATTTGAAGCATTTATAAAAACAAATATTTAAATATAATTATTTATAATACACCAATATTTCTTCAACGATCTCAAACTGACACTGACACTGACACAAAAAAGAAAGGATTCTAACAAACACAATCATTAATTACATAAAACATTACGAGGCAAAACCGCTTACAAAATTGATTGGTTCAATGAAAAGAAATCGATTTCATAGAAACGCTTCACCATGAATTATATATTAGCATATCACAACACGAGTAGTGCACATCGCCGTTTGTATTTTTAATTAGCTTGTCAACTTGACGTAAAGTAAAAGTGCGTTCGGATATCATTTAGCGGTCTCGCGCTGCGGCCGTGTCGAGTGTCTTGTCCATGTTTAATCATACTGACGTAAGGCCAAAACAGATGCTATCGAGATATTTAATGCATATTTTATAATTGGTATTTTTTATTTGTGCCCGGTGTATGTCAATGAGCTCACCCTTTATTCTATAACTATTGAAAATGAGCTACACTGTTCTGCCTACTCGTTTGAGGAATTGCAGGCGTTTTGTTATAACATTTAGTAAAAGCGTTAATGATTGGATGTGTCATATATAGTGAATTTATTACAAAATAGACACGATCTTAAACTATTGTCTTTAATACATCAGAAAATCGATTTTAGCTCATTTTTGGACTGTATTTATATTGTTCCTTAATTTATTAGAAATTTATGTAGAAGCGGATCCGCAAGCTTTGTTCCAACTAGAACTGAACCTTGGATTCCTCACATTATGTACCAGAATCGATTCTTGGATTCCTAAATCTCTATGTGTATGCGTTCAATACTCTAAAGTCTAAACACTATTGACGAGTTATAGGTCTGACTCACAGGCCCACTGTCATGTAGTTTTACTGGGAAATAGCTTACAACCTTTTAACAAGGTATTTACAATTTTCATTCACACAAATTGCGACATTACTAACGGTCAACAAAAAACCCACTAGTGACATGTCTCGCAGTTAGTCAAAGGTCTGGCATTATTTTCGACGCGTAATTAGATTATCGACGCCATTTTGAACAAGTGTCAGCTTGATCGAGAACATTCGACGTGGAGTGTCATACGTATTGAATGTAACAAATTAATTTACAATTCATGTATTTTTGCGTGAGCTATAATTGTAGACTACCAGAACTGTGTTCCATTGGAACTTATAATTACAGGATTGGAGAATTTAATTACACAGTAACCCATAAATACTTATGTAATAACAGAAATGATTAGATTGTAACTTTTTCATTTGGAATAACAAAGTACACAGGAACACAATAATGTAAAACTGTTTGATCATCATCATCAGTCTATTTTAGTCCACTGCTGGACAATGGCCTCCCCAAAATAGGGGTTTATGGCCGTAATCTGCACGCTGGGCATGCGGTTTGGAGATTTGTTTGATAACAGGCTTTAATTGCTAAATGCAAATCTATGTTATACAGTAGCTCAGAAATATAGATACAGCTGTTTCAATACAACCTGTGACTACAGGATAGAATTTTTTCACACAGTTTTTTAAAAATACAAATATTGATAAATGTAGTATACATATAAGAATGGATATAAAACATATTATATACAAAAATGCAGCCTTCTTGGTAGGAAACTTTATCTCTTGACCACTTAGAAGAAATAAAAAACTATAGTTTTAAATACAAATGAATGAATGATTAGCAAGCTCACTTAATTAGTTTAATTATTAAAGTTAAAAGAACGATGAGTACTAAGTGGATGTCGTTTCTTTCTAACAATTATCTCAAGACACATCCAGTAACTCATATTTTATTCATTCATAATTCAATTGCTCATTGATTCGCACGTGAACAATTCGATAAATTATATTAATAAACAGCGCCAAACAATAAAAATTACTCATTTAATAACAAGCGATTTAATAAACTACACGCATTAGTAAATAAAATATTAAAAATACAAAATCATTAAAACCATTGCCGCAAATTACAAATTATTAGATACTTAAACTGTATCTGATTATTTATTACACTGCAATACTTACAAGCCGTTGTAGACATTTTGCAATAGTCTCATACAGTCAAAAATCGTTTTTATGTCTATAGTAATTAGTCGTCGTTTCGCGTGACTGGTGATATTCTAATGTGGCGACCGTACATCTATAATCGTATAAAAACAAAACTGTTAGTTACCGCGTGTAGCTGGTCGCTATTTACCGAAAACAACGATGACATTTTGATGGGGTCCGCGCCGTTTGCCGTACACTTATTACAGCGCAGCGGGCAATACGAACTTGTTTTATCGACGATGTATAAATCTCTGACTAGAAGTGTCTATACTGCGACCTCGCTGCGTTCGGCACTGAATTCGGGAATGGACTATCGGGCTAGAAAAGATAGGCTGTACCGAAAAAAGTACGATTATTAAGAATGAGCATGCATATTAAAAAAAATGTGTATCCATCTTAAACTAGTTACACATATAATATAATTATGTGAATTGAGTCTGTAAATAATATAATTGTAGATGATAATAAATCCACCACGTACATAAGTATTAGAAAGGCCGCTTGGGTAGGAAATAATTAGATTTATTTTTATAATGATTGTAACAAGAAATACATTAATAACGCTCATTGAATTTAAAACTGAAATATTACAAGATAATAAAAACATTCTTCAAAAAATTAAAATTTTTAAAATAACAATTATTGCAATTATTTTGAATTTTTTTCTAATTTATGTTAAGTCTACGACATTAATAATAACAACGTATATTACATATCTTATTAAAGAATTGTGTCGCCATCTTGTTTTTGCTACTTCGAGTAAACGTCACGTAAGAATTTTAATCTGTAACATAAGAATCTATGACGATTCCAGCAGCCGTTGTACATCCCAACCTTCAAAGTCAATATAAATAGGCAAAAAAAGTGCCGCGTCCATTGCGCCTCCGATCGCACCGATAATTTTTCAACACACCATCTACTTATTACGATCATAGGCAGAACATTAACTAACGCGTAGTCTTTCAATCAAGCATCAACATGGCCCAAAGGAGAATCGACTCAAATACTAAACACCTAAGTGTATATTTGATTGGCAATTTTTAAAATTTCTCATCATGATTGCCAAAGGAAAATTACTTTTATTGCTATACAATAGGGTGCAAATAAGGGTGGATATAGTCACTAGCATTTCAAGTAGACATCGGTTAAAGAATCGTGACCGGCCCGTCCCCGGCACCTGACATCCACTTGTATTTAATGTAACCTCAATGTAATATAAAAACAACATTTCAACATTTGAGACTGTTTTAAATACTCGTTTCGAAGGCGATTTTATTCTAGAAACTTCAGCATCTAACAATGCTGGATAGAACTTAATTATACTTGGAGTAATCTATCATGTGAATCACTTTGCATTACCGACGATGTTCGATATTTCTTTTTAAAAGCATATGTATCTTTGATGTGAAATTATTATATAGGTTACGTATACCTAGAAAGTTCGATGTTAAGTCTTAACTGTTCTCTAACGTATATAAAAAATAACGTCTTTTTTCTGAATTGGCTTAAAATTATATTATTGAATGTCAAACTTTTATAAATCGATTAGTTCCTATACCATTCATTAGTCTGTTACAATAGAATTGGTTAATAGTAATAAATAAAATTATTTTTACAAGCTCTATGGTCCTATATAAAACTCTTTAGGGAGAAAAAGAATAAGTAATTTCTAGGCAAGTGTAGACCATATAAGAATTTATATTTATGATTCCCACCAGGCTCACCAGTGGCCTATTAATAAACTTAATATAAAATATTAAGAATCTGACGAATTTGGAAGCTGCCTAATTTTAAAAACTACCGAAACCCACAGCCATTTACATTTGGTCTGAAATAAATAGGTCTCTTTCACTTCTCAGTTGTATACCTCATTTCTGAAGATCGCGCCTGTCCTGATAACAGACAAAGTTAGAGAATTTATTTACCTATGGGATCCATAATCAGTGATGAGGGTAGTTGCGACAAAGAGATTCGGCGAAATAGATCTACTTGAATATTATTAATTTATGAATTTTATCACCGTTGCATTCATACTCTTAAAGCCTGACCCAAAATTTACCAAACTACATGTGATTATTATATCATGTATAGCGTAACAGATGAATCCAAGCAATGGTAAACGGCTCAAAATGGAACGGCCCCCTATTCTATGGTTCGAAGATAACATAACTCGTGACATGTGGGAGCATACTAGTCTTCTGCCTAATGCATCTGGGTAATAAAAGCGTGATGATACCTTAGTTGAGTAACCAAGCACTACTGACTTTGGAGTAGAAATTACTGAAGACATGGTGAATTTACATTTGGTGTTATATATCGATTAAAAAACTAATACGAAATGGAATAAAGGCTGAGCCTATTGCCTGCCATACGACAGGCACTAGTCCAGGTTTTGTAATATAATTGGGAATTATGTGTTAGTAGAACCAAGTAGTTCTTTTCCCGATCCGTGGATTAGACCCAGGATTTGGTGATCAGTGGTCGCACTTGCAATTACTCGACCAACGAGACAATCAAAGATATTTCTCGTTATCATATTTTTTTTTTAATTTTTTAAGTTTTGCACAAAAGAGACTGAAATTGACATAATCAAGGGCGGTTAAAACGAAATCCTTAATGTATGAACACAGTTCCAGGTAGAAGTATGAGTGCGGAGGTGGATTACATCCATAATGGGGTAATGGCGAGGTGTCTCAATAATTCCGTGCGGTGTCCGAGTGGGAGCTACCCGTTCCCATGGCATTCCGCGAGCGACCGGGGACAGGGCCTTATTACTGGCAGGGACTGTGCATCGGGGTGGCCAGACGCGACTGTAGGTACATATGGAGCGATGACATTAGATCTTGACGTTAGAGAATGTTATTCATGCTGATGAAGAAAGACATTAACGTAACTAAAAAAGTGATAATATGACTTGATAATTTTTGTACAAAAATTTCGAAATGTTTTGTGTAAATTGAAGACCGCGTCTTGCCAATTGTAGTGTAGGACGCCCTCCAGCTAGCAGGAGTGACGATATACGCAAAGTGGCTGGCAGTGGTTGGATGAGAAGAGCTGAAGATCGAGCTCAGTGGCGTGCCATTGGAGAGACTTATGTCCAGCAGTGGACGGGTGTAGGCTGATGATGATGATGATATAAATTGAAAATTTATCTCAGGTGTTCCCGAAACGCCATTTTATATGGCTGCTCAGGATAGACCCAAAAAGCTATTTAGCTCTTTAATACGAAGAACTTATTAGAAAATCCTGTGAATATTCTAGGCTATCCGTCTGTAGATATGATAAGTTAACTCATTTTAACTCCACATTCGTTTTTAATATTAAGTAAGCATTTTGATCGATCTCTTACTCACATTTAAAAAGCGGGTGCTGCTAACAGTGAAATAACTTAAATATGTTCTGTCTCATTTCGAAGAAACATTATTTATTAAAAATTGTAACCACAGCAACAATGCCATATATTCGATTACAGACTTACGCGGTGGTGGCAGACTTTGGCGGCAGTTTTTTACCTATTGGCACGTCTGAAGAACATGATCGCGAGACAATTACAAGCGCCGCGTACATGGCTGGACGTAAATAAGAGTAGACAAAGAGAGCACGCGCAAAACGAGCAGAACGCAAAAAGTAGCTGTCAGGGGAGTCACGACGTGCGCTATGAAGGAAAAATACGCTTTCTGTGCAGTTATTATGTGCGTTGTGTGCGGTTATTATGTGCGTTGTGTGCAGTTATTATGTTGCGTGGGAGAGTTACCTCACTCGCTCCACGTTCTGTCATTATGGAAAAAAGTTATATAGAGTTTGCTCTACATAATTGATTTCGCTATGGATTCGATCAGTGATTGCTTGCTTTATATATTGGGAATGTCTTACTTGAATTTATAAATATCTGTGTCAATAGTAAGTCTCTGAGTTGCGTGCATGAATAAAGATAATGATCCGATAATGAAACACGGCAGGTCCGAAAAGATAATGATACCTGGCACTCCCTGCTTTCTGCCTACCATGTGAGGTACCTGGCTTGAAGATAGAATGTACATATTTATCAATAAATCGACATACTTGCGTATTACTTATTACCCAAATAATTCTATAGTCCATAATATCAAAGTGTTCTCTCCGCTGAGAATTCATTACATCTCCATCAATGACTCACGCCGAGGACATTTCTCCTCATAAGTCTTCTCTTGCATCAGATACGTAGAGGAAGTGCGGGAGTGCTGATGGCGGCACGTGAAAGTAATTAGCGCACAGCCAGCCGTTGTGGGCACAACGCGCCTTTGTTCTAAGAGGACACTGGGGTCAGTTGGGAACAGGCAAGGTATATGCATATCATTAAAATAAATATGATATTATTGTCTTCGATCAGTTTATCTTATTAATATTTCTTTTGTATCGTGTACAATGAACTATATTATTATTATTATTATTTAGTATATACATATTATATGATCACACCATGTCCCGTATGGAGTACCAAGCATCCTTGCGGAGCTGACGTGCTTGTTTTATATATATCATTCTCTTCATACATGAAGGTAAGTACATACTTACTAACTGATAATTTAATTCAAATCAAATAATGCTGTTATGATACAGTAATATAATATATGTCACTTGTATTCTTCCTACATGATAACGTAAGACAAAATTATTGTAAACTTAATTAGGTACTTAGGCGACGTGCTATTGTCAAAAATAAACGAAAAAAAATTCTGTGCCCCAGTAATTCCTTTTTTATTAAAAACATAACATAAATTTTATTTATTCACATTTTTTTACAAATTCATAAAATGTTACGATCACATTACACATTCGAAAAAATATAAAGCGTTTAATTAGAAAAATGGGTTTATTCAAATTCAAATTCAAATTCATTTATTCAAAATTGGTTCATAAGAACACTTTTTGTACGTCAAAATGATGCTACCACCGCTTCGGAAGATGCCTCAATATGGAGAAGAAGCGGCGAAAAAAACTCCATAGTTGTGCCTATGCATCTTTTTTAAAAGACAACGTTAGCATAGCACGATCAAGACTAGCATGAGCAACATCTTCATAAGCAACATTATTACGAGCAACATTATCATTAACATTAGTACTAGCAATATTAGGCTAAGATAAACTTCAATTCGTATACCACTAGTTCAACCAAGCCCACGCTCCTCAGCTACATCGGTGGGTGTCGCGTGCGATCAAGTTTCACCATACAAGGACCCCTTGTTCCTCGCACTGCTGGTGCACCGCCGCCATTGACACATCGACCGCTGGTCACCACGTCATATCGTTTCATGTCAATCAAAACCCATTTTATATTTCCAATACATGTATCCGGTGGTCCTATGATTAGTGACAGAAGAGGTCGTCGGTTGGATTCCCACCTTGGACTATACTGTGGTAAAACATTATATCATCAGCTTCTAGTTGTTCACTGCTCGACATAGGCCTCCCCTAAAAAGATACTTATAGGGTATATTTATATGCATATATGTAATTTATCAGCTGTCTCATTATCATAACATAGGTGATATCCCAAGATATTTATTATTATTATTTTATACAAAACATCATTTCTATTCATCCAACACGTAGGCCTACTTGTCTTTTTAGGGCGGTGGTTCCCATGTTAACTATCTGTATACATTAAGTTTCAATATTAGGCAAACACTGGACATGCAGCGGTTTATAAGGGCAGTTTCAGACTAGCGTGATTCTGGCTCGCTTTACGTTCATTTTGACATACCCGTCTAAAATATGTTGGTCTACAAAAGCCCCCTACGCCTCTTGTACGAGCGTAAATTCGGAATTAACTTTCAGATCTAGGTATTTTAAACGGGTATGACAAAACGATAGTAAGGCGCGTGAAAAATACGCTGGTCTGAAAACGCCTTAGACTCACCCGATCCTATCAGAACCTTAGCAACCTTGTTGTACATGTGTTTGAGAATGCAATTGTATATAATTACTTCATTCAATTCTAGGCTATCTCTTTATGCCTGCCTGGTCATTAGCGTTACTTCAAATTTAATCTGAATCTGTCCAGTTAAACACGTCATGACTACAGTCATAAATATATAATTCAGATTAAATTAATAATTCAGATTTTTTCTATATGTTCCAAGTCCCCGTAGTTGCAAGACATTCTTCAAGACGCTGCTCTAGTATTTTGAAGAAAATACGGCACAAACGATTAATATGTATGAAAATACCTGTAAAATTTTACTCCCAGCGGTCACACAGACAACTGCGTAATTTTCCGATGTTAGGTACCTACATCCCTTTATAGATCATTACTAAGACTCAGACACTAACACTAATTACTTGTATGACAGTACTAAGACATATTTCAAATCAAAGATACCAGCACATTGACGGCTTAAATACTAAAAATTTTACTCCAAATATAAATTCTTCTTCAATTTTTATTTCGAATAATGACTTTTATTTAACAATAATATCATACGATGTCAACATTTCTTAAGAAAAATTCCTATATGTTAAATATAACTATGTACGGCTCCACGGTGTACCTATTATTTTTATGTAGGTATATGTGTAATTTTTTTACATATTTATCTTACATGAAATTACAGCGTGATAAAAACCACCGGTTACACGAAAAAATCTTTTAATTATCGAATAATCGCTACACAGTTACAAGTACACAGTCAGGTTATTAGCGAGCCTCGTGGTGCAATTCGACACATCCACTGCTAATTAGCGCCGGCCAGTTAACCAAAAGCTCTGGTTAATTGATCGCAAAAAGAAAGAATAAACGGGCGTCGAATATTGACAGGTCGAGTTAAACCGGTCGTGAGCCGGTGCCAAATTTCGTGAAACCCCCGGTAATTGTAAGACAATGCGTTACGACTCATGAGCGTTTGACGGGTGATCGCGAAGGGTATCGAGGTCAGTAGCTGCTGAGTCGTAAAATCCATTCATGCTGTTTTCTGGTGCAATAATACTCCCTGAGCGCAGTTGAACTTTGGATATATAGAAACCTATTGGTTATTTTTTAATCTATCCGATGCTACAGTTGCAAAGTCAAATACCTATCAGATAACTCTTACTATAACCAATAATTATAACCAATCAGCAGATATGTAACAAGTCAAAAAAAATAACATAATATTTTCTGTAATCCCCGAAGGGGTAGGCTGAGGAGTCTAGTACAATCCCACGTTTCACCAGTTACATTGACGTCCCGCATGGAATAAATGGTGAGCCTTGCCATACACCGGTTATGATTCAGACTCCAAGCAACTACTAGAAATTTCTATTAGAAAGTATATTTCTATAAGAGAATATAAATTAGGAGAATATAAGTTAAAAAGAAGCCAGTGGCTCGCCATTGGCGAGGCCTATGTCCAGCAGTGGAAGGAATAGGCTGATGATAATGAAGCTAAAAAGAAATAATTCAGTTAACCACAAACATTATTTAAAAAAAGACACTTCAAGTAACCCGAGTGTAACGAGCGAGAAGATATTTACTAATAACAGCGCAAACAACAAATCTAACTCCCGAAAAGAATTACAGGAAGCGAAGTCTCGTGAATATTTGCACAAGTACTCGAACGTCGAAGCGATTGCGAGTTATAATTGAACGAGCACAAAAATACCTGCAATTTTCCAAACAGCCCTTGAAAATGAAAAAAAAATGTGGACCCACAAAAACCGGGGGCCGCGCAAACCGAGCGTGAAATATTGGAAAAAAATTTACTGCGCAAGTGAACAACGGCCTATTCAGTACCATCATAAAAATATGATTGACATGTTGCTTAATATGACATCTTTGGAAACGGTGATATTTTTTTGTCGCATGCCCGCTCTATTAATTCTAAAGACATGGAACGCCCAATATTATCCAAACCCTCAATTGACTTTGAACTTTAACGTATTGCAATAAGGTTGAATATCGCTCGCAGGTGTTGTAGAACAGGGTTCAAAATATCTAAAATAGCTCTAGAAAGGAGATATTAAGTGCTGGGGTAATCCAATTACATGTTCTTTGTCAATATTCGGATGTGGATTATATTTCTATAGAGACACCGTGTTATTTCAATGTGACTATGTAGGCATGGATGCTGGGCCCTTTGTCCCATTATATGAGCACAGGGATGTAATGACACGGTTTGATATACCGCATTGAATTATTTTTTCTATGTACATTTATTTATGTACCATATATACCATTGTTACTGTTGCGTAACTCTATTGTCAACTATTCACTCAGACTGACTATTCTTATAAATATATATACTAAGATAATAACATTGAATTAAGGAACCAATAAATAAAGTTAAGGTACACTTAATAATAATAATAGTAGGAGGAATGGAAAGAGAAGACAAAAGAATAGAGGGGATATATCAGCTTTTGCTTACCCGGGATTGTTTTCCCGCACAGCTTTGTTTTTCAGCAATTTACGCTTATCAGCGCTTATTGACGGAATTATGCCGTTCATTGTGCGCTTCATCGGCAGTTCCACGAAGTCGTCCATCACAGATAAGGAAGCTCCATCTGACGGCCGGTCTCTGTGTCTCTGGGCCGATTGGTCAACGCGCGGGTTATCACACATGTCGTGGAAGGACGAAGGGAACTTAAGATGCATGCACAGGGAAAGCGCAAAACGTCTTTATGGAGCAATTATTATATTTTGTTCTTTCTATTTAACCCTGATAATTAAATGTTTTGTGTTTTTATATAATTTTTAGTCTTAGTTTTATGTTGTGTTGTTAATTCAGTGAGTGGTATTTATACCGTTTTGATTAACATTTAAATAAATAATAATAACTAATCGCATTATATGGAAACAGATGTGTCTAAACTATCAGTTTATTGAAGAAGTCCAGGTAATG
>DWFT01000420.1:0-12030 GCA_018246795.1 Microceris patrobas patrobas
GCAAAGTTAGGGAGAGATAAATTTTATGAATTCTAACAACAGGCCCGAAAATAGGCGGCAGGTTTTCAAAGTACTAAACTAACCTTAGAGTATTTTTAAATAGACTGGCTCAAGAAAACGGATTTCTATTTTTATATATTTTTGTATAAAAAAAAATATATACGACCCATTATAATTCCACTGTTGGAATATAGGTCTCCTCTCACAGTTGTTAAAGCGGCTTATTAAAAGTTTCTAACAGGGCAAAAAATACATTATCATGTTTCAGATTTTTGACGTCTGACCTTGTGAATTGCTTAAATATTCAAGCACACTATGAAGTTCGCGACGGCGTAAATAAAGCTTTCTGTCTGTAGAACTGAGATAATAACTACGCTTCTCGAGTTACCGAAATGATAAACTAAGTGGCTTCATTGACACTTGGGTATATTGACATTTATCCAAGTTTCCAAGATGAATAGTAAAATTTTTTAATTAATATTTTACTTAACAGACATTTCAATTTATAAAAACACTAACTTCCGTGACATATACGAGTATAACATGCACATCAGCTCTTTTCCTAGTGGTAAATTCTGCTTCAGTTCTTTTCTGCTACGCCATAAGCATATTGAAAAATAACTGATCAGAGTAGACGCATCCACATATGATACAAACAAGTTTATATTATGATCTGTGGGTTCGTAAATAGCCTAATACGCAATCTTCGAGCGTTCCTGTTAGTATCGAGAGAATCCATTATTCCAACACTTGATTCTTAGTAGTTTAATTTTACAGTGATATCTTGATTGCCGAGTAACATAAAACATAATTTATGGTTTAAATATATTTTGCCTCATAGATAATTATTGCGCGACAAAAATTATATCAGGTTTAGTAAAGTCATTTTACGTAATGTAAACGTATGTACAATAATAATGGTAATAATAGTAATAATGTTCTCAGTTTAATTTAAGTATACATAGGTTAAGTCAGCCTAATGTAACACTCTTCACGCGATGTAGCCTCCGGCGAGATACACGGCCCAAGGCATTTCCTACTACATATTTCTCCTCACATTCTACTATCTCACACTGCATTGTTCCTAACATTCGAATAAGTATTAAGGCGATTATTTATTATTTAATCTTATATATTGCACGAAGTCATCAACATTATACAAAAATACTAAAGTTACATTTATGGAACTAGCAAGCTAAAAGAATGTGTATATATGCGCCTATAGAAGCAATAGCCAAGTTTGTATTAATGGCTATAGTAGCTAAGTTTGTATTAATGCCTATAGTAGCCAAGTTTATATTAATGCCTATAGTAGCCAAGTTTATATTATTGCCTATAGTAGTCAAGTTTATATTAATGCCTATAGTAGCCAAGTTTATATTAATGCCTATAGTAGCCAGGTTTGTATTAATATACACTTGGAATAGGACTTTTACAAATCAATAATTTGTGTCCCTGCGTGTGTTATATCCTTTTGTTTTGCATACAATTCCTAGGAAACATTCTTCATCACAATGTAATGCTGACATGTTTAAAAATCTCCATTTTGGTCCTTTATGCTTAACCCTTGCTCCAAGTAAGTCCACTTGTATGCCGACTTTTAATACCGTAATCACATCAATAAATACTGCAATATATTCTATTAATATAGACACCAATATAAATACGTGATTAAGTGCCAAAGTCGAAAACATATGACGACACGGAGAACCTGTAAAAACTACCAGTACTACAAAACATACACATACGTGTACCCTTAAACTAACTTTACTAATGTCCTCGATAGCGCGTAACTATCCATAGGTTCAATTAATTGAATTTTGAAATATAATACTATAGTCAATTCACAATTGCTTTTGTAGTATTGCTATATTTATCGCTGGATTTATTATATTTATCTGTAAAGATTTATGATCATTTAGCGGAATATTCGCACGGTCGGTCTTCGGTCGGTCGGTCACTAGTCTTGGAAAAAATATTGACATGTTGCTTTTTATGCACAGCACACTCTATTGATTTTATATTTTCGAAGATTAACTCGATAATGACAAAGTCATTGTCTAACAAAAGAAATTCTGATTAAATATTTCTTTTTCTGGTACAGCTATTTCTGTCATTTCGAACAAAGAGTAAAACGAAAAGTACTATAAAAGTCATGATTACTTTGTGGAAGCTTTCTTAGCGCCGTCCCGTAATGACTTTCAAATACTGTATTTCGAAAATTGTAAAACTGAACGCTGAAATATTAATCCATAGCAGAGTCAAGGTATTTTTCTTGTTAGATTAACTTAACAATTCCTGTGTCAATTTCTCTTTCACAGAAAGTGAAACACCCATTAATTAGTCCCATAATACTTCTCCATATTAGGCACATATATCCATACTAATGTGTAAATCTTAACATAGTTTTGTTAAAATTTATGGTACCATGAACTTATAATGGAAATAATTTAGTGTATTTATATGTTTATTCTCGTAAGACCCAATAAAATCCAACCGACACAATTGAACTAGGTGGAGAGACAAAACTTAACGCAGCGAAAAACATAATTAGAATATTGAAAAAAAGTCAGCGAAATTTTGAAATGGGTTTCCTTTTAAGTCATTGTCTTATTCTTTTTCAATTGAATTTATTGTCATTATGAATTGTACATATTACATTATATATATGCTTCTAAGTTGACTGTTTATATAGCGGGGGTACGTAGCAAGATGCTACATTACATTAAAAAACGTTATCGATTTTAAGAGTATGTTAATTGTACAACGTAATTCAACCGCTTGTGTTGTGCAACACAAGACTACGATGCCTGATTTTTTTTTCTAGAACACTCCTTATCTATAAAATTGTATGTGTAAGAAATTCAGGACCAAATTGGGTTGACACTCGCCTTTACAATAGATTGTCCCCAAAACTTGCATCTAATATTCAAGTGCCTTAATATTGGAAACATCGCGCTTTGAGCAAGTCAGTCTTGACAAATACATACCTAATTAAATAAAAAGAGATCGCCGAAGCAAAGAAAAGTGTATTAACATAAGACATTGATATTTATTAAAATCTTCTTCCGGGATGTTGATGGCCGCAGGTGCCGTCAGAAAGGCCGGATACCGGATAAGAGAGAAGACGCAGAAATCTCCAAAATCAGTGTGCCTATATGAAGAGAGTGATAAATATAAGAAGCACGGCAAATCTGTAGAGATAGAGTTGTTTGAAACTTAGTACTTTCTATCTACCCTGCAAGAAACTGGGCGTTAACATAATATTGTTTGTAAAACTGCCTTTAACTAGGTACATAATATTTTAATAACATATTATTTTCAATGGTTTTAATTAAATAATTTAATAAATCACCCAACCACATAAGTACAATTTTGAATTGACGTTCCTTGAAAACGTTGATAATCGAAAAACTTTTTGGTAAAAACTCATCACAACGGGACATAAATATCTGCTTTAAAAGAATGAAGTAAGTTTTCAATAAAAATTCTTGGCTCGTGAAATTGTGACAAACAAAGTGAATGACTGTTTTGTAATATCCGACAATAAGCAATTTCAGTTCAGCGGTTAAACTGTGGTCTTCATCTTCATGATCATTATCCGATACCAATCCACTGCTGGGACATATACCTTTCTAATATTCTAAAGCAATCATCATTGCTTGATAACACACGTCAGCATATCAAGCTGTGTTTGGATGGTAAAAAACCACTTGAAATAGAGAGCATCGATCTTAAAAAAAAATAACTACATGAAAATAAGATTATTACAAATGGAACCAGACGCTCGTCAAAGCTATTTGGCAATTCATTGCTTACCAGAGCGTATACAAAAAGATCTCGTTTCAACTATTACCTAAATTTGCAATCTTGTATCTCTTTACATATTTATAAGCTGTATACTACCCTCCAATAGAGTTAATGGAACAAATTTTATGTCAAAAACTAGTTGTAGAGGGACACCCTAATAGCTACTGTTTTGACTAACTACCATCATAAATTATCATGATCATACATCTTACTTAGTGTTTAGTTTCAATTTCGTTTCATAAATTAAGATTGTACTAACAAAACCTTAAAGGAATGACTTGTAGAATGCAAGACCGTTACACAAATGTACTTTCATGGAATTATGAAAAAATCATGGTTACTACTGAAACTTCACTTAACTACACAATTTTTTTATATTAAGCAGTAGATACATCAGATGTTTACAAAAGGTAGACAGTCACAAAAGTCGGGTTTTGAGCGGTTAATTTTTTTTAAGTACATATCGAAATACTCTTGTAAACAGCAGGTGCGAAAATTTGTTGGTGATAATTGTATTAAAACCTCACATCATCAGCCTTTCCCGGTCCAGTGTTGGACATAGTCCTCCCCTAAGATGAGTCGTGCCCATAATTCCCATGAAGCGCAAGCGAATTTGGAATCGCATCTAAAATATCAACGAATCGAATCGTACTTATCTCACTGGCTAAATTAAGATGCCTTTAGAAGTTTACAGCAAATCTCGGAAATCCTGTTCTCTGAGTGAATAATTGACTATTGGCGACTTAGTAACAACTGGGACCTAAGTTGAACTGATTGAACGAATTAATCATCACAAACGTAATTAGAACCACAGAACGGCAATTCTCACATCTGAGAAATATTCATAGACTATATCCCGAGCGTCTGATTGAAGCAATAGAACAAATGATACAAAATTTTAGTAGGTACCTACTTGTTATTTTAACTTCTCTAGAAACTTCTGTAACAGGTTCAACTGAAATCATATTTACATATAGTAGAAAAATCCTGCCACTCTCGCCAAAGAGTTAGGCAAAGATGCGAAGAACATTCACGTTTCACCGGTTACCTTTACGACCCATAATGGAACAGGTGGTGAGCCTATTGTCATACACTGAACGCAAATCCAAATTCCGTGTCACTACTAAAAATTTCTACCGACCCGGGATTTGAACACAGGTCCTTTCGCTCGCCAGTCGCGCTTGCAACCGCTAGCCCAACGAGGCAGTCAACCCATGTGGTACATTTATGTGGTAGTCGAGGCAGTACATACATATATACATATGTGGTACTATAGAATCTAATATTACATTATAATTTGTTATGTTTGTATGAGATCTCATTATGTACTATGTTAAAATGCCTTTCGATAGATAAACAGTTTTAATGCATGCATATTTTCTTCAATAAGAGAGAAGTGCAATTTACATTCTAACAAAAAGATAACGGCACACATGCCTCTATCACGATCGTTAGAACTCTGGAAATTTTCCAATTCTAAATCCGGTGCAGCATTCCAGAAAATTGTATTTCCTCGTCTGCGCAATTCTCCTAGAGGAAATCTGCTTTTATGATTGATGTGGTGTTGTTTGCCAAGTTAAGAAAACTTAATTAAGTCGCGGAAACTTATATTTAAATTCCTGTTTAATTGTAGTTTTTGTTATAGACCGAAATAAAGATATACAATGTAGTAATGAGTGTGATATGGAAATAAATATAATTTTGAGTTTACACTTAAGTTAATTTCATGTTAAATGTAGTTAAATGTAGTCAAATTACACGTTACACCCGATATGCATAAAAGGTACATGAATTTGCTTAATAAAATAGATATTTTATTAATTTTTCCATATGTATATTAGCGTACTTCGCTTCAAAAACATGTAAGCCGAATATATAGTCGTGAGTACGATGGATTCTTATCTACATATCACATAGGTCGCTCTTCTGGCTACCTTTTTGGGGAAAGACAGGCGTGATGTTATGTCATGCAACATTTTTAATGACAGTTGGATTGTGTACGTATTGAAGATGACGTAATATTACGCTGATGACGGTAATAAACAATGTTCCGTATTTAAATTCATATCTATTTAAAATTTTTAATCCTTTTGCATAATTTATGTCAGTAGCGGTCAATTATTTCGTTTTACAGTGTTGGTAGCTCCAAATAAATAATTCACTTTTTAATGCTTTTCCTCTCTTAGTGGAATAAAATTTGAAAATTATTTATTCATAAAGAACATGCATCTGTATGTACGTAAATTAGGAAAATGGCTATTTATTTTGAATTATAATACAAACATACAATATTATTATTACCTATAATATGGAACTCTGCCTCATGTCGCTTATCAGAAATAAGTTACCTACCGCTACAAGTAAATCTAAGTTTAATAGTTCTTTAAGACTAACAACCCTGTCAGTTTATTGAAAAGAAATCGTAAGCCATCGATACGGCACAATTCTCGTATTTATGCTTTGATCAGCGCACCTGTCAGAGATTACATGAGACTGCATGAATGAATCGTAATAAAAACATCGGTTTATTTGCAGGTCCGGAGTAATAGAATCACGACTACGTCGTGATACATACGTCGTAATTTACATACGTCGATTCTTAGTAGTTCCAGCCGTGAATAAGGTATGTTTTCACTCCGTTTAAAGGTTTTGAAGCGGCTTAGGGTCTATTTTTTTGTTATTTATGTAACCTGTATCGAGCGTATCGGACACCTCCATGTTTACGAAATTTTAGCCTAATCATTCGTTTTGTATGTATACTTGTTCTCTGTTACAATATGCGCGTACACGCGTGTGAATGTAGGGAATATGCATATTTCGTCGTTTTGGTTTGTGTTCTCTAACGCTACTAATATTTGTTTTCCAAACAATGAAAGCTGATGGTGAATTAAAATGTAATGTTAATGCCTAATTTGTTCAACACTTAAAATAAATTCGTTTAAATTTATTAAAGAGAATAATACAATAGCGAATTAACTAATGGCGAAAGTATTACTTTTAAGTAATAAAATTATTTCCAGAGAATTTAATGAATATGCACGAATAAAATATATAGATTTGAACGCGTGACAGATGAGGGATTAGTTGTGATTACTGACGATCTCTTATTTCACAATCTACGACAGGATGTATATCTGATTTAATAGTACCTATCAAATAGCTTGTATTTATGGTGAAAATTTTGACCAGTTACGAAGCATCTGAAACAGCAGCTCTGATTGTTCAATATCTTGGCACACAATTATGTACGATATCCTATTGTGCAAAAGTCCGCATCGACGTTACTGAAGTTACGATAAGAAAAATGAAAACATAACTCCAACCAGAGACAATTTTTTGGCGATTTTGATTTACCAAATGGGAAATGCCTTGACGAAGACCATTGAATCTTGTACCCGGGTTTTCTGTGGCAAAAGCATGAATGAACTCCCCACTAAGGTAGATACGTGTATATAAAATGCCCTGTTGCTTCCATTAATTAAATATTGAATGAAAGTATTCCATGCTGACATTTTAGACACCTTTCAATAAATACGAATAGATGAAAACATGTGGTATATTGATGTTAATAGATTCTTGTTTGAATACACTTTTATTTACACGTCTTAGTTGCCTATTTCGCAAATATCGCATAACGTGAATGTTTACAGACGCAGGTGTCTATATTGTATAGATAAATACACCAGACTTTGGCTGATGGGAGAGTCAGGAGTCTCCGAAGCTGGGCTGCGTCTATGAAGAGATTCATCCACGTAGAAGAAGCACATCAGGTCTATAAAGATAGACATTTGAACTTGACATATAATAAAAATAACTATTACATTTAAAATATATTGTGAAAATCAATACCATTTAAAGTATTTTATTAAATAAAAATAATACCTTTTTGGTTAAAGTGGGCGAAACTTGGTCTCTATCCGTCCGTCCAATTATCCATCCACACATTCCTGAAACATTTGATCAGCCAGTATAAAAATACAGCACAATTGTATTAATATAAATTGAGGCCTTTGTTCCCTGTCGTGCTTACGTATTGCAAACAATTAGGATCCTATCACTCAAGTCAACGCAGTGAGAAAACTCCTCATAGTAGCGTAGAACCTTCGACTAGCGTTTGCTTTGGAGTAGCAGTAAGATTGCAATGGGTTGCGGCTAACATTAAAATAAAAAAATATCGTTTAGAGCGATGATAGCCTTGTGGTTAACGATTCGGCCTTCCACATCACGTGTCCTACAAGGGCAGGGAGCAACCCGCTTTAACAAAAAACTTTCAATACTAATAAATATTGTTAGCTGTAACGGTGAAGGAAAATATTGTAAGCAAACCTGGTCACGTAAGCTGTCTTCATATTATCCACTCCCACGTTTCTCCAGTTATGTTATACGTCTGAACAGGAATTAGGAGGTAAGTCTATTTCTATACATCGGACACAAATAACACTTCGTGGTACGACAGGAAACGTGAAGTTAGAAAAGCCTAAAAATAGTTTGCCCAACCCGCGGATCGAGCCCATGATCTCATCATTAACAGTCGCTCATGCAACCACTCAATTACAGGGGCAGTCAAGGTCAAAAGCAAAAAACTACAAAGTCAAATGTAAAATTAACGTCTAGCCATGTCCGAATTCAAAAGGTTTTTTTAATACAAAAAATAACAATGGAGCGAAAAGAATATCGACATGGGTTTAAAATCGTTCAAAAGAAATTGCGCATATGAGTTTCCGATATTGCGTTTTAGTATTGGATTATTGGTTGTTTGCGATATCATATGTAAGCAGACAGTATGAAGTGGTCCGTTGCATTCATTGAAATCAATATTAATTGAAAAATATATCTCTGCCACTAACTTTAACTATGTTTCCATTTTCAATTGAATGGATAGTCACGTTTCGCGTATAAACATATCAATGTTTTATCCCGTTGAATGCTCGTCAAGTACATTTAGTATCAATGCTATCTACTCGTAGTTACTGGGAACGTTTGTGGTTACCACGGTCAAATGATATTTAAATTTAAAACGCACTTTTGTAAAGAGGTGCGCGCCATGGGTTTGAACCCGGCACCCCCGGAGTGAGGGGCTGAATTCTTAACCACTAGGCTATCACTGCTGTCGTAGGCACATTAAATAAGTTTATGTAAGTCTCTAAATAAATACTTGAAAATGCATGTATTTAGTTGGTAATATATTTTAATTATTTTTAATAGTGAAGGACAGCAAACAGACAGACAGCGGTAAATGGTCACCGTCGCCTATAGACATGTGAAACATGTGAACCAACTGACATATGTGACATGTGAACCAACTGTTTAACACTACGTTTAAAGATCTCGCTTAAAGAATCCCACAGACGCACCTTAAATACCTCAGAAGAAAGATTGATGTTTGCATATTAAACGTTTTATTTTTTAATATAACAGTGCAATCAGCTCAGTAATTAAAGTTGTATATTGAAAATTAATCGTATACCACGGTACAAATGTATTTTTTTTTTCAACCCATTATAATTCCACTGCTGGAATACGGGTCTCCTCTCATATAAAGAGGGTTAAGGTTAAGGTACAAATGTGTACTTAATAAGAAATAATTATAAGCAATACTGGTTCCTTTAAAGTTTCAAGTAATCTTCTGATGCAAAATATAATTAGGAAGAAATCGAAAGAGGCAATAATTTGCATATTACCGAATATAAATTCTTATATAAATAAATGGTAACATAATGATATAGTTTTACTGGACGTTTATATGAAGTAATAATTAATTTATGTAGTTATCCATAAAATGTAGGATAAACGGTTTATAGACAAAGAATATCAGAATTTCGAGCGTGTTTTGAATGATTTAAAATAGAAATATTTAAATTATTACCTGTTATTAATATTACCACATTACAAGAGCTTTCTGTATATTTTAACAAGTCTTGTTCAATTATGACAATGTACTTAGAAAAAAATATTTATTTATTTATTTATCCTTTATTGTTGGTAACAAAAGGCGGACTAGATGCCAAGTGACATTTTCTACCAGTCAACCCAGGTGATGATGAGAATGAAAATTCGTTTTGAGTTGAAATAAATATAGTAGACAGCATGAAGCTATACGATTGATATTGTCCAAAAGGAAATTTAAACATGAATGTAATCTGTGCGGCTTAATATGTTTCAATTAGGTGTATGATGTGGCTAAATTCAGAACAGAAATTGCATAAATAACGCAACACGTCCATTCGACGGTTAGTTAGTGATTCAGAATCGAATTTAAATTAAAATTGGTGTTAAAATGACCGGAAACCAATTCATTATTTCGGAATGCGATGCGAGATGACGTGGACGAGGGATGAAACACCTAATCATAATATTAAAGTCCGTAAATGAAATTGTTCACGCTATCAGAGCGGTTTCGGAATACTGCATTCGTGTTGCAAGCTTTCGTTTTGTTTTCATTATGGCTGTGTAATAGAAATATTATGTAGATATTTTTGTAATTAGTTTACGCATACTTTCATGCATGTTTATTATAGGGATGAGCAGAAAAAAAATTATTATACGATTTGTTTTCGATATTTTCTATGCTTTGAATTAATCTGAATAAAATTAACATAAATCCACAAATTATGTAAAGTCGATTGACGCATTAGGGTTTGTTAAATACTTTGTTTTTATTTACCTAGCACATAATCACAAGTTATTTAGCCGGTAGTTAACAGTTTAATTAAAATTTTAACGTTACTCTAAAAGAACCTATCTTTTAGAGTAACGTTAAAATTTTAATTCGTTGAAATATAATCCACATAATATTTGGAACTACTATGTACAAAATAGATAATATGTATGTCACAAATGAAAGCCAATTTATAGGAATTATAAAGAGGCAGTGTTAAGACTATATCTACATATAAAATAACGACGACCGAAATATGTCATGTGTGTATATTTCTAGTAAAATGTTCATTATTTTTTGTCTATTTAGGATGTCCCGTTTTTTGTTTATACTCGCCAAAATTTAAACGTCAAAGAGAAGATACTCTTAACTAGTCCGAAATAAGCATACAAACAACAAAGATGCTGCTGCATACATATTTAACCAGCCGCAGCGAAATTAATCAAAAGTAGTTAAACACAGTTATAATGGTCAAATAATACTGACCTTAAATGTAAATCTTTGTTGATTTTATGAAAAATGTATATTTCCATAAACTCAGCATTGAATAATAACTTGCTACCCACCCATTTGTGATATTGTGTATCGTGAATAACAAATTAGTATAAAAATTACATTTTTTAATAATAATATAGAACCCAGATTTATTTTCAGTAATTTTCAATTTTCAATCTTACGATTATTAGTATGAAATATATTTAGGTAGGTAATAGTCCGACCGATTTCGGTCTTGGCAACTGCTTCATCACCGATTATAAATTTACCAAGAAAATGGCAGGAATAGTTTGAATAGTGCTTAGCGCCATCTTTTTGAATTCATGTGAACTATACGGGTAAAACCTAAATACGCGGGCCTTCTCTGCAAAGCGCCATCTTTGTTTCCTGAATAAAACAGGATTTCCCATAAGTATGCATCTACTTAAACATAATATAGGTATTCCGCAAAATAATGAAACGTTAGTTGAGTGTAGTATATAACAAGCCATTAAAGTTACATAATGTCGAGGGTTATGGATACTTCATAAGTGACCATTAATGATAAATTTTCATACATTCAGACGAAGCGGAGGCACGGAAGATCGACACAGTGGAGTGGAAAAGTGGAGCGGCGTGGTGGAATGCGCAGCAAACGTTTCATAAATTCGGTAGAGACCTGTATAAATTACAGCGTCCACAATAAACACAAAAATGTGCTGATTATATTTAAGCACCAGTTTCTGAATAAGAGCAATGAGAGATATCAATATTGATATGGAAATAAAACACTTCAACAATAATCGTATCATTTATACTTATGAGCATTCTGTACAATATAATTTTAAATGCGCCAGTTTTTAACAACCTTAGATCAGAACAAACATTTTTATGTTATTTCTTCGGGCCTAAATATATATTACAAAATATATAACGGCATGTTAAATACTACATAACATTTTCATATTTCTATCGCCAAATATAAACATACGATATTTTACAGTGAAGACAGAAAAAGAAAATACTTGGCAAACCCAAATCGATACCATTTAAACCACAATCATAACAATATAAAAATATTATTATGC
>DWFT01000421.1:0-12030 GCA_018246795.1 Microceris patrobas patrobas
CATGATGTTATGTTTGGTGGACATGTGTGATAGCATAACAAATGTAGAAATATTCATGTATATTACAGAATTAGTGGCATCAGTAACCATATATCATTTGTACATGTTATGTTCTGAATGTTTAGTAGAGAAAGCTTATTGTCTATCTGCACAAAGCCTGTCAATGATCATTTTTTTAATACAAATTCTCACAGGTTAACATAAACAATGTGTACATAATACTTGTGTAACAGATATACTCACTTATATGATAACAAATGTGCACTTAAAAGGCCTCCAACAATCCTGATGTTTGTCTCAAACACAGATACATTTATATCTGTATCAAAATTTTGTTTTTCTAGCACTATGTCCACAACTCTATTGAATTCTGTGTAGTTTCCCATTATCACCAGCATGTCCAGAGCATCTATGAGAGTAAGAGAGTAACTGCCCCATGTGTCCACACCATCACAACTCAATGGCCGCAGCTCATCATATGGATATGCATATTTCAGGTAGCTATCATAAGCATGATGAAACATATGTCTTACCTCCTCTCTAAAATAAAATCAGTAATGGTATACAAAATTATAATTCTTTATGGAATTGGTGACCCATATAAATTGTTTTATCAGTATTATTATCAACCCTTTTAGTTACATTACTGGACATAGACCTCTCATAATTATCAGAAGAGTTAGAGCCATATTTATAGCAGATTTTACACATATTAATAAGAGTACATTATGTAGGAAGAACTGTTTAACTTAGAACAGTCTTAAGAGTATATTATGTATGTTTAGGGCACTTTACCGTTATATCACATGACATATTATAATTTTATAATCACACATAACTTTGTATTATCAGAGTTTGAACTCATAGTTGAACTGTCTTACCTTAGTTTTAAAATATCCTCTTTTGTGTATTCCCTAATAGTGTAACAATCTTTGCAGCCATAAAATAACAGTAACAATAAAGAAAATATGGGTATCTTCATTTTATATATTAATGACAATATTCCTGGATTTCAACACGCTTTTTTAACATAAAGACTAAAATAAAATTTCCTAAAGGTTCGTATTATACATTGAAGTCTCCGTTGAGAAATTAGAACAGGACATTAATTAAAATAATGTTTTAACTACTTTGTTATAAAATAATTAATGAAAGAAAAAATAATACTTATATTGATATATTTAACCCTAAATATGAACTTAGCTTGTCACCATTTACACTATTTAGTAGGAATTTACACTATTTACAGGATTTTCAGTTCTATTTCTGTCATTGTCATTATCATGTCAAAGATAAGTTGATAAGTCATTCAATTTCTGATAAATCAAACTTTTGACATCCAATCACCAAGAGGTATAAGCTCTCTTTATTTTATAACCATTTATTCTAGCCATCCTAATAATTAATAATCTTGTCTTGATTCTAATTCTTAGGATTACATTGTTTTTGAAACTTACATAAATCTGCCGACCTATCCTTCAATAACAAGGTAAATTATACAGGGCTTTTGAAATTTATAATAAATAATAATAATAAAATACTTTCGCGGAATAATGAGACAATTGTAATAACTACTGTGAGTCATAACTCATATTAGATCTCACTTATGAGGAATTTCAAAAATATCACCAAAATTTAAATAATTTCCAACAAAAACTCAAAGTTTTTAACCCAAAGTTTTTAATCTTATGAAAAATTTAAGGTATCGAAGGTAGAGGTACTTCTACCCTCCATACTGAAGTTTAAATTCCCTCACGTTGTTGTCTACAATTGTTTTATGAAATAGGAATTCATGTTAAAAACCCACATGAATTTTGTAAATTTAAATGGAGCTCTTGCAAGGATTTTCAACTCAGATACCCGAAAATATTCATCTTCTAAGTTGCTGTTACTAACTTAGGCTTACATTATAACTGCATAAATAAATTCTATTTTATTAAGTTGAATCACAATAGCTCATTGTATAATTCTGCAATAAACGTTCAACTATAGACTATAGACTAGACTGGGTGCGTATTATTGGTTAAATTTTGAAATGGCATAGAGAAAAGAGTGGAGTAAACTGCAACAGCTGAAAGCACCAAAATGTCTGTTGTCCGTTGACGCCTGTAGCGTTTTTTCGAGGGTGTATTCGAAATAAGTACCAAAAAGTTTAACAACTACTCTCAATTTTATAATAAAATGTATAACTGACTAGTTTAAAATACCAATTTCCGTTTGGGGAGCAATCATTAATTGCCGAATCACCCTACGTCCTTCTACCCTGGCTTAGTGTTTACGGAAATCGCGCGGAAATGGCAGCATTTAGAATTCACGAAGATCAAGAAAATGCCTCCTTGGCTATTAGAAAAGATAATGGAGATGTATTTTCCGCTGCTACACAAAGACGGGCCTTAGGTGACCTCAGCCAATTCGCGTGCAATCAAAACGGAAAAAACCGGAACGTGAAACTTGTAAGTCTTTTTCTTGTTATTATTTACATGAGACTGGCTTAAAATTTGATATACGTTAATATTTTTAGCCGGGATTGACGAATGGACCGTGTAAAGTTCAAGATGAGAACAGAACAATGCGTCAAATCAAGAATGAGAAGAACATTGTGCCTCCCGTGGCGCAGTTTCGCGCGTTCAGCGTATACGAGGACGATACTGAGGCTAAAAAACGGGAGACTTTCAAAACGTATGCTTCTAAAGAAACTAGAAAGGATAACTATTTCGTAGCTGCTGCCGAAAATGTTAAAGCTCTCTGTGCTCAAGTAGAGAAACAAGCAGATCTGTCCAAAGATAGACCTGAACTTAGGTAAGTATAAAACTTTTTGTAACAGAGAATTCTGTTTGTAAAACTTAATTTACATAAATGTACCTACATCCAATATAGCTATACATTGACATTATTATACAAAAAAGACTTCCTTCCGTTTGTATAATTTAAATTGTGTTTGTAAATACAACAATTCTCATGTCCATACATAGGCTGTCACAGCAAGAGAAACAAGATGCAGAAAAAAAAGTCATTGAATCTCCTATGTCCATTGTGGATTCAAGCATATTGTCTATGTCCATTTCTAAGAATGAGAGCCAGATTCTGGATGATAACCTAGATGATGAAGATGCCACCACTGCACAAACTGCCAAGGAGATGTTCTTTCATGTTGTTGAGTATCGTCAGGACATTTATGAATACATGAAAGAAATAGAGGTTTGTCTTTTGAACTTGGTCAATGTGTGTGATGATTATAATGTTAATTTACTTATGTACATGTATGAAGAAAGTGATGAATGTTGTAGAAGCACTCCAGGACTGAAAGGAGATATTTCACATTCTGTGCTTGGTGTGAAGATATATATGTTTATGTAACTTTGTATGTTTTCAGATTGTGCTAAGTGTAGATAGTTTTAATTAAAGACATTTATTTCTGTTGGTAGGAAGTCAAATTTATATTAAAACTTTATGGAATTGTTTATTGCCTTTTTAATAATGTAGAGTGCTTTAGAGGTTCCAGGTTGGACTAGGTATTACTAGGTTTTTCTAATACTAAATGTCCAATAGTAGCAGAAAGGTTGGATATGTGTCAGATGTATGTTAATAAGCTCTCACAGCATTACATGGGTCGTAAAATATAACTGGTAAAAAGGTGAAATACTATATCATGTCTACTCCTTCATGAAAATATAGGGTTGATGTTATGTCTTGCAATGTGTCTGAAGCTTATTGTGATATGATTTAGCTCCTATGAATATGAGATGAGGTTCACCTCTTTATATCTATGGATTAAATATTGCTTGCTATAATGACTAAGGAAAGGATAGTGAGGAAAACTACACACCTTAGAGTTTGCAAGATGTAAAACAACCTCGCGCACAGTCTCCCCAAAGGCTCCCTAAATTCTCACTTATATTTTAAAGTTATATTTGGCCCTCAAGTGATTCAACATGTGCTAGGAAGGTTGTTTTATTTAAAAAAATTAATGATTATGTCTCTATTTTGTCATAGCACATTTAATTATTTTATTGAAAATGATAAAAAAGTAACAATATGTACAATTGACCCATATGTATAGGATCTAACAATGCACATAATATTTTGTTAACTACATAAGTGTAAACCTGTAATAACGTTTTTTTCAAAACAGGTAAAGAACAGAGCCAATCCTCGTTACATGCGTAAACAGCCAGACATAACTCACATGATGCGGTCCATTCTCATTGACTGGTTGGTAGAAGTGTGTGATGAATATAAACAGCAGAGTGAGACATTGCACCTGGCTGTATCCTACGTAGATAGATTTCTATCCTATATGAGTGTTGTTAGGACCAAACTCCAGCTAGTTGGTACTGCTGCTACTTATATTGCTGCGTAAGTTGGTTATTTTCATTACGTATAATATTTCTGAAGCCTTTATTTTGCACTTTTGTGACTATATTGTTTTGATAATATAATGTGAAGAATAAGCATACACTGCAATGCGACTTATTTGCAATGCAAATCTTTCATATATAAAGCAGATTTTGCTCCTTTTTAGTTACCATATTGGGTTTGATTTTATTTATATATTTGCTGTCTATGGCTACTATATAAGAATTTGTATCAGGATGACGTGCAAGTCCAGGCACACTTAAGGACTAAGAAGTCCATATTGGATCAATAATATAAGCATTTTCTAAAGTTAACACTGAAAAAAGCTGACACTTAGAAAGACTGATGTTGTTCATAAGTATTAAACTGTCACATGTCAGTGTTTATCAGGACATGTTAAGCAGGTCCTACTTACCATTAATTGCTATTAAAGTTGATCAGAGAATTTAAACATATTTAATTGTAAGTTGACTTTACTTGGCGACTAGTCTGATAATTCATTTGTGACAACCCCATGGTCTGTGGGTGCAGACAGCAGCAGTAACAAAAGATGAAGTTTACTTGATTATTATACACAATATAAAGTTGAGTAGTGATGTTTACAGATGTTGATGCAGACTTTAGAAAACGAAACATTCAAAATAAAATATTGTTTTACTTTTAGTAACTTACATATTTTTTGACATTTTAGTAGTACATGTAAATACCCACATTTAAAATACAAAAATGTAATTGTCATTAGCGCTAAAGGGTCTACTAAAGGGTTGCAACCATAATGGAAAACACTAAATAGGATCAATATGCAGTATTGAAAAATTGCAAGTAATGATTTGAAACCAATAAATAAAAATAATATTTATTTTGAATCATTCGATTATAAAATATGTAAGTCATATGTAATATGTGTGTATTTGATAGTATTATATTTGAAATTGATGTCTGATACATAGCATGTGATACAGTTCTAGGTGACCCCTACAAATATAATTATGAAACAGTATATTATTAGCAAAGTTGTTAAACATTGTTGGAACTTTTAGTGTTTTTCAAAAGACTCCCAACAGTTGAGTTGGTTCCTATACAGGGTATTATGTGTTCTATTATATCAAAGTTATTTATTATATTGTCTGCAACCTTTTCTGCACAACTGCTGTGCTATTAATGTGTTAGGATTATGTATTAGGGACTATGTATTAGGTAATGTATTAGGTTATTGAATATATCATTGTTATTTTCTGAACAGGAAATATGAAGAAGTGTATCCACCAGATGTGTCCGAGTTTGTGTACATCACAGATGACACATACAAAAAACGAGAAGTGTTACGCATGGAGCATCTCATCTTGAAAGTCCTCTCATTTGACCTCTCTACCCCAACTTCACTCGCCTTCTTATCTCATTTTTGCATTTCCAATGGACTGTCAAAGAAGACTTTCCATTTAGCTGCTGTAAGTTCTCTTAATTTTCATTTGTTGACTATATAATTAGACCATTAATATTACAGTGTATTACTATGTATTAATTAAAAATTTGTGAAATGATGTAAAAGTAAATATAATTCACTAATCATATAATCATAAAATAGTGTCACTTACCATAATCTAAATATATTTACTTGTTTTATATTACTAATTTTTGTTTGACAAGGCTAGACTTAATATTAATTTAACATTTTCTTATATTTTTTTTTATTTTTATTTGTAATGAGTAATTGGTCTAAACATTAGCTAATGGCAGTTCATCGTTTTACTTCATCAATTGTCAAGATGTATTAATTAAAAAAGGTAATAGGTTATTGGTGTAGAATTAGGGTTCCCAGCAGCTATTCCGGGTTCAAATTCTGGTTTGTTAACAAAATTGTCGTTTTTAACATCACATATTACTTGCCGTAAGGCAGACTATGCCCTTAACCCTTTTCATTACAAAATCAATATTTTATAACAAAACATTATCATAGTTTCGTCATTTTGAATATACGTAATATGTACATATACATGCAAACAATCCTTATCTCTTTCAATTTACATGAGTTATTACATGAGTTAAGCATTGTAGGACAATGTTTTCCATTTATATATGCTCGTGTTGCAGTATATAGCGGAGTTGAGCTTGTTGGAAGCAGACCCTTATCTGCAGTACAAGTCATCAATGATCGCCGCGAGTGCGCTAGCCATCGCCCGCCACTGCCTGCTGTGCGATCGCGCCGCCTGCAGCGAGGGCGCGCCCGCTGACCGTCTGCACCCTCTTTGCGCCGCCGCGGGTAATTGATCACACTTATTATAAATATACCTGAGGATTTATTAGTTCCTATCAGAACACTACATTTTTGCAAAGATCAAGTAAGGAAAAAAACTGTCTAATAGCTATATTAACTGTGGAATTTTTAAATATGATTGATGAAAACGTCACCTGTGATAGTGTAAGGCTACTTCTGATCAGTGTTATACACGGCTTTCTTTAAATGTGTCAATAAATTTTATTTGTATCTGATGGTGTTTTAAGTTAATTAATAAGTACATTGCTGGTTTACAATGACTGTGACATTATATGAATATATATGTAATTTAATGTGTTGTTTGTCAGCATGGCCGGCGGCGCTGGCACAATGTTCGGGCTACTCGCTGGCGGAGCTGGAGCCGTGCGCACGCGAGCTGTCGCGCTCCCACGCGCATGCGACGGTGCAGCCCTACCAAGCTATTCCCGATAAGTACAAGAGCAACAAGTCAGTTGATTACAGTCTTTATATAGAAACTGCTTTATTATGTTAAATAGGAGAACATTTCAATACACACGTATTTATTTCATGTTGATGAAGATTACATGGTATTGTAACATAAAGAGCATGATAATGTTTTAGATATGACGGTGTTTCTGCAATCGAGCCGAGACCTATGTATCCAGTGCCAAAATACCAGCAACCTGCGGCAGCCAACAACGCTCGCCCGGCGACCGATAATACGCGCGCTTCCAGCTAGTAACACAATGTACTTCCTTGCCGACATTGTCTCACTTGAACTGTTGTCGTTTTTAATGGGACGGTTTCAAAATTTTTCTCATAGTCTCATTGTAATCTAGGGGCCAAATTGTTACTTATAATAAATAAAATAAACTACATTTATAGTGACTCCGTGTTGCTTGCATATAAAGACTGAAAAGCATATTTGCATAGTTTCAGTGAACTTACCATTTAGTTAAATGTAGAAAAATAGAATTGGAATAACAAAAACTAATATTTTAGGCGTCTTAATTACCTCATGTTTATGATGAAACTAGTGATGAAAGAATGTAACCTGAAAAGTAGTTCCATAATTGTTTGCCAAAGCCAGTCAAATTGTTCATATTAACAATGCCTAGCAGAATAAATATATCTTCTGCTATATGTTTATCTAATCTTTCTCAATAAGACAATGTATGTGGTTTACCAAATACTGTAAAACAGTCCATTCAAACAATGAGTATCTTTTCAAATATTAAGCGGATTAATATTTCCAAACACATGCACAGTTTTTATTCTACAATGTGCTCAGCATTTCGTTAATTTATAATATATAATTTCAATTGATATTATTGAGATACTTTATGTTTGTGATGATGTATTTATTATAATTGAAATGCTTATTAAACTATGTATTTAATTATATATGTATGTATGTGACTGTCCCTTCATAAGTTTATGGAATTCTGTATGACATGTTTATAAATTAATTTTATGACTGTAAAGTATAGTACCAACAATAAACAGACATGGCATGGTTTTATTACATTTTACCTCATTACATGTTATTGTTATAGAATTTCTGCTATTTCATTATCTTACTGTATTTGCAATTAATTTTAGGCCTTTTAATTTAAAGAGACAATTTGTTAAATATTATTGATGACATGAGATCAAATGAGTGTTTACTTCTATAAAATAAGTCATGATATATGTAGCTTATATGACATCTTTTTGCAGTTTGTACTCGAAAATAAAATGTGTTGAGGTACCCACAACTTATTTTTATCATTTTCATATCAGTTTCAAAGAGAAACAAATAATACAGGAATTATATGTTAAGATATTATAGAAATTACATTGACAAACTATATTTTACTGCACTTAAATGTCATGCTGAAGGTGTTGTTCACTGTGTTACAAAGGGACTTGTATTGTAGGCAATTTAGCTATAATTTCTTACTTCAATTCTTAAACCATATTTCAAGTTTGTTAGTAAATTATTATTTTTTGAGATATAAGGTATGTTTTCATGTTGATAAGTAGTTTTTAATATAATTTAACGTAATGTAATAGAATCGATATGTTACTCCAGTTTGCTAATGGAGATAAGTACCGTATTGGTAATATATAATATTGTAAACATTACTTTAGTTTTTGTTCATTCCCTTGTTGAGAAATAAATAGCAGTATTTAATGTAGCATTTGGATTTTTAATTTTTACAAACTATGATCCTGCAATGAAACGATTTGTTTTGCAATCCATTGGGAAAAAAAAACCTAGATTTTAAGATTTGTACTCTTCATATCTCTTAAATCTTCTGTACATTTTAGCATACATTTTATATTATATTTATGCTTTAATAGAGACATAATTGGGGATATTACTTGAAATTAAAATTGTTGTGTGTTTAAAATAAAACGTTATGTGTTTGTACTTTTATATTTCGGATTTGAATTTCAAAAATATATCATTTCATCCTTTCCTTACTAATGACTATAAGTCTATATGCGAGGTTCTTCAATATTTGTACTGTTGCTTGACTTAAAATCGCTGGCATTAGTAACTAAGAAGAGTGTTTTTCTTGGGTGTATACGTTGCCCAGACCTTTTTTAGTAGCACCAGGACCTGCAAAACAGAATTTAATTTAAACCTTTTTTTAACTGCCCACACGATATTTTTATTGACTGCACAACTGTGGTTAAAAGTTTTTTTCCGTTTATATCCACACTAAGGCTAATTGCGGTTTCAAGGAACACTATTTGAATTTATGGCGTGCGCGCATGCTCGTGGAATTCTTAATGGTATACAGCTGCCGTTGTTATTCGGTTACGAACTGTTAACTTGTTACATTCTGCGTAGGATGACTTTAAGCTTTCTTTTAAAAATAGTGAGTCTGTTATTTCTATATTACTTTGTAGAGTTACTTGAAAACAACGTTATAACGTCGTAAACGATATTATGTCCGTTTCTCGTTTGGCTGCCAATTTTCAAATTACCATGCTGACGTTCACGTATTGTATATTGTTTCCGTATGGAAAGATTAACCAGTACAATTTGAGCTCTCTAACAATACACGTTAGTTTACAGAACGGTGGTGTTTATAAACAGAATTGTGATATTGGCAAGTACGGGAACTTGCATATGGAGTGCCTATTTTCGTCAAATTTTCTAGGAAATATCGCACCTAAACCACAGTCGCTCCCATTATTTGTACGCAATTTAACCTTCAAACGGTTGCCAATGCTTCTTGCCGTCTGGTGCGCGAGACGAACAATTTAAATCTTATTTGTGAACGAGTAAGCTTTAAGAGCCTGAGACGCGCTTTATAAACATAATAAATCATTTGTCTTTCAGTCTTGAGTGCCGCAACATGATATGTAAATCATGATAGAGAAACAAACGTTCCGCGGTTTTTTGATTTGTTTAATGTTGTGTATAATTATATTATTAAATATTAAAATCCATATCAGATGTGATAACCGATTTTTTAAATATACATAATTGTTGATGTTTTGAAACTCATTTTAAACGCATTCCTTTAGCGTTTGTCCATTAGCTACTCCATTTAGTAGCTAATGGACTCCGTTTATTCCTCGGTTTATGGAAATTGTGCGGTATTCCTTTGTGTTTATCGATTCAACATTTCCATTGAAGCAAAACCGTCAGAAATTACGTATTCGAGGTTTTAGATGAAGCAACCCTTACGAGATAGTCTAGACACTAGACGACAGTCTGAACTCCTTAGAGGTTCGGTAAAACTGTACCAGTGTAAATATTTTATATGTATAACAACATAAAAACGAAACGCTCGTAGTCTTTACGTTGTTGCAAGCTATCTGCAGAGTTTCTATAGGTGTAGATACGATATACGACGTACCACGAAGTATGGGACACGTATGACGACTACTGAAAATAGAAGAGGCGTAAGTTTATTAGAACCGTAGGCAGTCCTTAGTCCCTGCGTAACTTTATGGGAAAAAAGCATTATCATACTTTTTACTTGTAGTTCATATAAAGAAAATAAATACTAAGGTAGGTACAGTCGAATTAAAAAATCATAGTTTCAAATGGATTTTTTTCTTTACTTTTTCGATATATTTTTTTCAATACAATGTGTTAATATTGTAACATATTTAAACTACAGCCAAAATTATTTGTGACGAAAAATTTAACTGTCGTTAGTAGTTATGTAAATTGCTCTATACATATTTAATTTTACAAACGAGCAGGCAGCAGTCTAAAACAACCGCTGCAGACCATGGATATATATAATATTTTTAAAACATAACACATACCTATAATATTGGTATCCTAATATAGTTTAATGTTTTAGTAATTTAAAATATTAAAATTTTTAGTATCTATGGACAGTTTTCGTTATATCATAATTTAAATAATAATTGCAATGAGGATCTTGAATTGAAAAACGTTTGAATAATGCTAAACAATTACTACAGACTTCTTTGCATGCCAAGAGGGCAGTAACGAACCCATGAACCCACTTCCGCAGGCCCGAAAGGAAAGGAAATTCACTAACCAATTTGCAATTCTGGACGCGAAAGCGATATTGTTTGATTTGCTTTTTCACATGCTAAGTACGTACTGTTATTGCGGATTGTTAATAAATTAAAAATATCACGTCAGATGATGCAAATATTGGTTATGTATGATATTGCACCAAAATTATTAGATAGGTCAGAAGTAGTCTAGTAATTCGTGGTTAGTACAAGGAAAAACCCAAGCATTAAATTTGTGAACATAATTATTATAATATTATGTAACGTGACACTCAGTCTAAAAGTATACTTTCATGATTGCAGTGCTTGTCGGAATGACGTTCTTTAATGTGGTCTGTGGTAGGTGTTGGACGGTAGAAATAACATATGGAAATAGCATCATGCGGGGGAATTTCAATAATTGCAAGCAAACAAGCACTCGCATACAGTAGAAAGAGACGGAAAGAAAGTCGCACGGAAGGGTTCTTGCGCGATTTCCATACGAATTTGAGCCGACGGGAATTCTGCGCGGCCGGTTGTATAACCTCAATATTAAACGAGTGCTAATTTCGTTAAAGCTTATTTTTATGTAATATACTTATAATTTAACATTTTCAATTATCAAACATTTATTAAATGAAATATTTTAGTTTGAATCATTTCTTTACATTAGTCTATTTAAACAAAGTCATAGGTAATAAATAATAAATTGTACAGTTTATATATAGATACAGAGAGAAAGTCGTATGGAGTCGTATGGACAATATATACAATTAATAGCGGACCCGGCAGGCTTTGTCCTGCGCGGAAAAGCAGATTACAGTAAATATGTTAACATTAATTAAGAATTAAACTTTTTAATTTTGTAATTCCATAATTACTTGAACACTTGGGCACTTGAATATAATGTGCTACATTAGAAAAATAATCGAAACAAAAGCGATTTGATTGTGGCACTT
>DWFT01000422.1:0-12026 GCA_018246795.1 Microceris patrobas patrobas
TTTTTTTAAATCGTAGCTGATTTCTGTGGGAAATTTATTCAGTATTTCAAAACCCTCCTTAATTTTCTTGTGCGATCAGTGGTTGCTGACATATTGATGGTTAAAGATAAAAAGATCCTTTTCTATTCAAAGTTCGATATCTCAGTGAGAAGTGGTGGAACTTTTAAAAAAGGCAAACTAAAAAAACTAAACTAAAAAAGCAGAATGAACAAGTTATCCGATTCATATAGTGGTTATGTTGCAAAAAAAAATCAAGTTTATAGATAAAAAAAAACCATAACAATTTAGAAAAAAAAATATTTTCGGTATTCATAAGGATTGAGCGATACACATTGCCTAAAAAATTTTTTCATTGTAAAATCTCAAAACTAGGAACTTCAAGCTTCAAAATTATTTTTTATTAATTTTTAAGGGTAATACAGCCACCTGAAATACCTCATAAATTAGTAATTTTATTTGATCTCTTAATTTGTTTTCACCAGTATAATATGTAAAACAATGATTTCTGTCTCAATAATAGTGTAAATTTGTGGACAATGTTCTGGTCTCTGACTATTGCTATTTATTTATTTATTTGTTTACATTTTGTAGCACCTTAAACTAAGGGTTATAATCTACCTAAGTACTATGTATATTTTTTTTTATCATTTTGTGGTACCAAATGTATGGAAGGCTACCTGATGATTTATGATCACATCCAACCATATTTTTTTTTAAACACTGTCAAATTGTTCTTGACATTAGACACCTATATATTTTACTGCAAAGAAGTAATTTGGACCCACCATATTAATAAGTACTTGTCTACCACACTTTCTTAACCAGAACATATCACCTACTACTGTTTTGCAAAATTACATACAGCAGTATGCATAGGTACAATACTTTACAAGAATTTCTAACAGCATAACATTTTATTCATATGGGTTAAACATACTGGAAAAAAACTATATTGGTTATGAAATATCAAACATGCTGGTGAGTTTCAAGTTAATGAACTCAAGTTTGTGTGTTTCTGACAGGGGCTATACAGCTATACCAGCATCATTATACATTTATTATTACAAATCTTTGTATCATGAACCGTTAGTGACTATCAAGCAGCATTGTCAGTATAATAATCTCATAATGACTGTGTATCTTTTTCCTCTTTCTTAAATAACTATCTATTATTTTCAGAAGTTTGAAACATAAAAACAGAGGCATTATGACAGGAGAATAATGTATGCCTCTCATTTCTGGCTATTACAACAAATTTCTAAAACCTTTTTCAATTCATTTAAGAGTATTATTTGTACACTTTTTAAGTTATTGTAAATGTTGAGTATGAGTTAATCCATATAGTTTTATTCACATGCTAATCAATAACTGGTACTAGTTAGTTAATATAAAAATATTAGTGTGATTATATGAATTTGAAATTGCAAATATTGAACTATACACATATTTAACACTTATATTTACATAAAACTGTACTATGTTCCTCTGCCTACCTCTTTGGGAATTACAGTCGTGTTGTTACTTTTTTGACGTATTTACATAAAACATTTTTTCATGGATTGATTATAAGTTACAGAATTTATTATGCAGTTTGAGCTCGTTTTTGATAACTTTGATATACATACCAAGTATCAACAAATGGCCATTTATTTTTTAAATTACGTTAGATGCTTTTCCGTGCATAAAACATAAAAACATATCTAATGCTACCCTTCAAGAAGGGGAAAAAAACATATTTAATCTTGCATGTGTGCCTAGCCCAGTGTGCAAGCCGTCTTGCAAATGTGGTTGGTTATACATACAAGCTACGGTGCCGGTTTAGATGACTAAAATACACGGAATTACGAAAATAAACTAGAAATAGGTCGGGGAAATAATTATCTCTACCTGGTCATTGACTCCCACAGAAAATTTCGGCAATTTGTAAATTCTTACAATAATCTGCATGCTAAATAATTGATGATCGGATTCACTTTTTTTACCTGGACCGGATTAAAATGTTGAAACGATTCACTTTAATTATTAGTATTTCAAATGATTTATAACCCGAACAATAACAATAAATAAGCTTCAGGCCTGCCGAAAACTATTTTATTTGACAAATTGTAAAATGACATTGATTTACGATTGACAGTATTTTGAGCCTCTATCTATACACAGATAATGATTTTTGCAAAGTCGTGTTGGTCAATAAAAACGCTTAAGTACAGTTGTTTTAGAGACTATTCCTATCATGAGTCTTTTGTATTATAAAAAGGATATTATATAAATATTTCTATTCAATGTAGCTTACTCTAACTATTAAAAATTAACCTTCTTTTTAAGGATATGTTACAAGAGATATATAATAATGACTATCAATGTGACTAACATAATTGATTTTCACTTTTCTAATAATGTTTTAGACTAATCATACTTGTTTAGCGAATTTATTTAGCACCTAAAATTATAGACCTGAATTGTAATATTATATATATCTCATAAATAAACTTAGAAAATGTATAACAGTACCGAAACTGCAGTCACAGATTAAGTTATACTAGCTAAAGCTTTGATTTTAGCCTGTTTAAACGAACCTTGTCAGTGTTCTGGGGGAGTGAATAAAAACAGTTTTCAAATTATCTTGTTTATCTGTGTTCCTAATCAACAGCTAATTTTCCCAGTAAAATTATTTCATGAAACTCTGTTGATATTGTTTCCATAACAAAAGAAAACATATCTAATTATTATTACAGATATAAAAATAAGTTGCAGTTTTGTTTTCTAAAATGTCTTCGCCGGTGAGTTATAATTGACGCTTTTGTTGTGGTTGCTTAGAGATCTCTACTGGAAATTAAGTTATAAATTTTAAGGCGCCGTGTTCATACATGATTAGGTGGAAGAAAGCGTGAGACGTAATAGCGAAAGTGAGGTGGGCGATGCGGAGACTTCGGAGCACGACCCTCAATTCGAGCCAATTGTTTCCCTGCCGCTGGTGGAAATTCACACCAACGAGGAAGATGAGGAAGAACTGGCCAAAATACGTGCACGTTTGTACAGATACGACACCGCTGATCATGAATGGAAGGTATCGACTCGAACAAGCCTTCTATACTCGTAATTCCTAACAAAAACCATTGGAAACGGTTATGCATCAAATCTTGAATACTTTCCAGTAGAAAATTTTCTGTTTCATGTTTTTTTAATATATTCTGCTACTAATGTTACTAACATTCCTCTTAATATTCTGTGTTAGTGTTATCATAATTGCTGTTTGTTATAAACAAAGTGTAATAGAAACTAATTAATAATAGTTTATAGGAAGTTTTAGGTGAAGTAATTTTAACAATAGAAAAATTTGAAGGCGCATTTTACGAAAATGTAATAGATGCTTTCGTTAAATATTTGAATTCCAATTTTTGCATTTTTGGTAATGTGTAATATGCTTAAAAACTATCTATATCAATTGAATTCTTAATATATCCATAGGAACGAGGTACTGGTGACATAAAATTACTCCGTCACAGAACCAATAACACTGTGAGGGTGGTGATGAGACGTGACAAAACACTGAAGGTGTGTGCTAACCATTTCATTACACCAGACATCAGAATGAATGTCCATTGTGGCTCTGACAAGGCCTTCAATTGGTCGGTGTTTGCAGACTATGCAGATGAGCAATGCAAGCAGGAACTGCTGGCCATCAAGTTTGGTAACCCACAGAGTAAGTTGATGCTATGTGTAAGTTGAGTAATAAGTAAATCAGATAAACATAACAATAAATAACCATTATGTCATCACGTGAGGTCTCTTACGAGGCAAGCAGTGGGCATGAAGTGCTAGATTACACTCTCTTTAAAGACCTGCCATGTTTCTTCTACATCTATCACTCCATACATGCATGATATTTTTTTTTGCTTTGCTTTTTAAGTTAGTATTTGATTCATATTACATAACTCTGACAACATTGACCTGGGTTACCATGTGTACATGAAAATAAATAATTTTCCACAGCCACAGTGTGTTAAACATTACTTACTTTTAATATAATTGATGTCATACTTAACTAGGTAGTAGGTACACATAAATTTATTCAGCATTTTTCTTTAATTATAATGTCAATGCTTCATTTATAAGAGAAATAGATCATCACTTTATTTCCATTAACCCAATCAAATGGGAGGGAAATCATGAACATGTAAGTGTCTCAGCCGTTATTTTGCAGATATTCATTGTTTATAGTTATGGTTCATATTTTAAATCTAATTTAACATTGGTATATTATGATAAAATAAATTAAGATATGGAGAGCTGATATTTTAAACACAAAGTTCTTTCTTTTGACTGTTGACATGTATATACACAGACAATGTTTGATGACACATTAATTGTAAGCTTATCTAATAGTTCTAGTAGCAAAGATAATATGCTTTTAATGATTCAGATATATTTTGCTGGTAATATTCTGATTGTACTTTGAACACTGTTCTGTTTGTCTAAGAGAATAGCTGAAATATTTTTTTTATACATTAAGTTATCATTCTGTATAACTTAATTTATGTTGTTGTAACAAGACTTACTGGTAGCTACAATTATGATTTAAAAATGGTATGTTTAAATATATATTTTGCTGTCAAGTATATCAATAGAAATATGTCCATTTGCAAAAACCTTGGGTATATTATTTTATGCTGATGTACAATGGAGATGTATTATTTATTTGTTGAATGTAAACTTACAGTTGTTAGCAGTCTATATCAATATGATAAATGTTGTACTTTATCATTTGAACATTTGTCTGGGCATGGATGCACAATTAAAGCATGCATACATCTATTTATATTTATTTGGTCAACAATGTAGGGATGCCCATTAATAAGGTCGGTAAATGGATTATATTTACTTTTAATGTATATGAACAAATATGAAAATAAATAATGTAATTTATAGTGAAAAATTATTTTGCATTTTCCAATTCCTACAGGTAATTGTAATACAGTGCTATTATACTTTCTTGGTGGGCTATTTCATAATACTGCTCGTGAAGTTAGTTTAATCTTAAACATTAGTACCAAGACTACATTCGAAAGCTGCGTAATATGTCCATCCTAATGACTTTTGATAATAATTTCAGATGCAGAGTTGTGGAAAACTAAATTTGCAGAAGCCCAGGAAATTGTAAGGACAAAGTGCAGCCTGTACACCCAAGATCCATCCTCAGATGAGGATGAAAGTAGTATCACCAGAAGTGAAGATACTGACACTCCAGAACCTAGGAACACTGAAAAGACACCAGAAGAGGAAACAAAGAAGGACTTGGACAAGGACTCTGAAGGTGTTGTTCTCAAACTGAAAGACCTCAAAGTAGACAGTGAAAAGTCTGAATAATATTCACTATAATATTTTATTTCCAAATGTTTAAATGCCCAATTGGATGAAAAAGGTTGAATCTTCATTAACATCTACTCTGTCTTCTCACAGTCTTGTCTCATTCCATCTTTCTCCAACTATTAATTATATAGATTTATTATAAGTACCCATTGTACAAAGTAATATCACAGAGGTCGTTGGTAGTTTTGGTTACAAGTGTGACTGCCAATGGGGAGGTTCCGGGTTCAATACCCGGGTCGAAGACTACAAAATTTTCTAATTTCGATTTTCTAGTAGTGGTTCGGATTTTGGGTCTGTGTCTGCTGTATGGCAATAGATTCACCACCTATTCCATAGGACGTAAGCGTAACTGGTGAACCGTGGGAGTGTACAACATTCCTCTGCCTACCCCTTCTGGGATTATAGGTGTGATATTACTTTACATTGTGTTTTTCCTCATGTTTGGATTATTTTTATATTGAATTTCAACAAATTGGGTTTTCTACATAATAATATAAGACACTCCTTGGTTTTCCATTCATAATGTTAATGTTTTCTTAAAATATATTATGGTTGTGTTAGAGAATCTTATACTGTGATGTTCATACCATTTGGAATATAAAAAGAGTGTAATAAGAATGGATGGAAATAGGAATCAACCCTAGCTTGTGGCATATAACAATTTTTGTATTTCTCATTATATTATAGCAATAAAACTATAAGTAATTGATTTAAGGATGCATTTTAGCAACAGGAGATTCTTGGTGTATTTATATTCTGCCATATAATTTCTAACCAGAACTTCAACTGATGGTTATGTTATATGTAGTGAATAGACTAAAACAGAGCAACTGTCTGAATTTTATGCAACTATGTAAATAGGTTTTATAAAATGCTGAATGCTGATGATCGTTTGAATTTGACATGAAACTATCTCGAATAAGTCTTAAAAGAATAATATTCATGCATTTAATATTCCTTTTAGAGTAGTCAAGTATTTAAAAATAAGCCTTTCTTGTATCTTATATTGGTATACCTATGTTCTGAGGGGATGTACAACTTAATATAAGTTACTGATAAATCAGTTTTGTTTAACTATTTTCACTATGTAATGTCTTTTAAGAGCTCAAAAAAGAATGTAAACTATGTTTGTGTACCAACTTAGATAGTTTTGACTTGTAACATTTAACAGTTTTTCACAAGTACATTTCAACTGTGCTCTTATTGTATGAGGTAATAATACTTACGTCGGCTCAGACAATGGACGTGAATCATTGTCGCCAACACCAAAATCTTAAATTTGCAGTAATAAAATATGTTATTTACAAGCACACCACTATTGTTCCAACTGGAGTTAATAATTATAATACATAGATTCATCTGATTACTTTGCTTGAAATTTTAGATAGTAATTTTTTACAAGTTGCATCTTTCTAGAAGGTTACCAAGAACTAGGTATCGTGATTTTGCCATAAATGGATATGTTGGACGATTCTTCAACGGATTCATTTGTGTATCTGACAGTAGGGTTAAAGTGCGAACTGATTAAGTACTCGTGCTATATGCAACTCTTATACATAGAAATTTAACATTTTATATCAAATGAGTAAAGAAACATTGTAACCATTACAAAATCTTAAATTAATCTAAAAGAAATTATGGTTTATAATTTGTTGTATATATATTGGTGACTGCTGAAATTTTCATTAGTGTTGTATGTACGCGTGCGCGTCACCCATAAGTGTGTTGCAGACGCGTCAGCATTAGTGTTGATGTGTGCGTTAAAAATAATGTGTATTGTGGCTATAAAAGTAAATGACGTTCAATTTTATTTTAATGAAATATAAGAGTAAAATCCAAATTATATGAAACCATGAGACATTCGTTAATAATCTTTTGAATACATATTCAGCAATTTATCATAACACTCTGTATTGATGTATTGTGGTTGCAAAAAAAAAATATTCTCTGACTCGACGGCTGAAGTGGAATAATTATGGAATTTTAAATGAAAAAATGTTATTTAACGATTCCGTGCGGATGGCACCACGTGGTGCCATGGATCGAGTGCCATCAAAGAACGCCGCATTGAATCAGTTAAATTCTAAATAAACAAAAACATCAATACTGCTGGCTGCTGCTAACCGTGACGCTGTTATTACTTACAATCTAATTGACGATTCATTTGCTACTGACTCAACAACTACTATGCTCATTGGCACATGAAGTATACACTATTCACCTTAGACAAAATAAGACGCACGCTCGTAAATAATAAAAACTATAATAGTCACTATTGTGACGGTAATTATAGGTAAGCAAAATTTTATATTGTAATCAATTTCTTTTCATGAAAAATATTTGTAAAAAATATGTACCTATGTCGATTACTCTGTACATATATTCCTGTATCACTTTATCAAAAATGCATGCAACAAGGTTACTTAATCGAAAAGCACATGTAGAATATAATTTTAATATTTCTTTTTAAAAATTCCATAATAGATACAATCTTTTGAGTCAGTTGTTTTGTTTTTTTGACCTTTGACTACATAAATGAAAGAAAAAAAATATATTTTTATTCCAACAAATTTATTGCATTTTTTGCAACATCTAGTGCATAAAAGAAATCACCCACAAACCTTGAAAGTTAGATACAATCAAAAAACAAATTGTGCCTCATATTGCCCTTGCTTATAAACAGTCTAAGTGAGCATAAAAGCTGCTTTCATTTATAGGGTTTGCAATTAGGCTGTTGTTAAAATTAATTTTTGTGTCCATCTACACTACTCCAAATAATTTAATCTGAAAGACCATGGAAGGAAAAACTTAGTGTTTTACATTAATGTTCTTCTAATGGTCTGCTTACATCTAGTTGTATATATCCAGATAGGAAATATATTTATATTGAAGGCTAGAAAGATGAAAAAATATTAGTTTTATTATTTATTTTACCTTTATTTTTAGTATTGTGAACTAACAATTTATAACATCCAAGTTTGAACTATGTTTACAACAGTTTACAGGAATTTGGAAGGATTATTAATTATATGTCTATTTGAGTGATCCATTTGATACTGAGTGATGTGTATCTATCCTCTCCTTAATACAACAATATTATCTTAAAAAAACTGCAATTAAATTTTAAATAGAATCAAGTTAAACTGCAGTGGAATGTGTTCAAAAATTAAAAAGTAACAATAAAACTCCAGCATTATTAGATTATAAAATTAAAACTACAACAAATTTAAAACATCACAAAAGCTGTCCACACGGTTTCTTTTAACCTACAGATACAAAATATGTATAGTAAATATATGTAGATGTTTTTAATTAATAAAATATATATCATTTAAAATATCAGACTGAATTGGGAATACTTTTTTTGAGAAGTCTTTTTCTTAAAAACAATTTTCATATATTTTTTAGGTATGACTGAGCTACTGCTGTATACACAGAACATTATTGTGGATAATGTACAATTCTTATCCAATTTCAAATGCACTAATAAGTTGTTCACACAAATGGTCATCCTGACATGTCATTTAACTCGAACACAGTCTGTGTGTGAGTTTGTGTGTTACAGATTAACACTTTAGACACATTTCTTAGACAAGAATCTATGTTAGCTTTTTAAATGTCATCAGGATGGTTGTGTATTAAAACTTGAGATTGAGTTTGTTGATCTAGTTTCTTGAAATTGCTGTTATTGTTATAACAAAAATATACTGTATTCTGTTATAAGTTTTAAGTGTAATGCAGGTCAGGTAGGCTAGTTGTGTGATATTATAAGAAAACATTGACAAATGACTACATACATGATTCGGAAAACATTCTTGTATTATAGTCACATTAACACTTGATTATGTATTTGCATTATTTTCATGGAGATAAGTGAAAATATTTTCATATGCAATTTACAATTCTTCTTTTTTCTCACTTTGTTTCTTATGAAGTTGGAATGTTTGTAGTATGTTGACCCGTATACCTAATTCCTTTTTTTTCTCGTCTGAAACCTTACCACTAAGTATTTTCTTCACTCTTTGGTTTTCTGTAGCAATAAATTCATCTCCCTTTTCTAGAATCTTCTCCATGATGGTTTTGTATATTTTACTGGATGATGCATCCTATAGAAAATTATGATAAAATACATGTAACATATTTTTAACATCCACATGAATGCCTTAAAATAGGTCTTCAGATTTAAGTTATGTTTGGTAAGATATATAATTCAATGGACTTCTATGCCTGAGTGATGCTAGTCAAATCCATAGGAAACTTCCACCCTTACAAACTATTCAAGTGTCGTACAATAAGATTCAACCTTCTGCCAGTAATAAGTTATAGTAAAAATGGAGTTTGGTATGCATTGTTTCTTCACCATAACACAAATATATAATTCAAGATAAAATATCTATTGCTGTCCTATTGTCAGCATTGTTAATTCTACTCAACTGGCCCTGCTGGCCACATTATCATTATTTGGCCACATCGGTAGTTATCTGCATCAATACTTACATTTGCCCCTAATGTTAATAAAATGCTCCGACATTTAATACATAAATGCTTAGCAAGATCTCGGAACAAAAATAATTCTTATTATAGACTACTACATACCTTGCTGGTAACGTTTTTAACGAATGTTTCAACTTCTTTCAGGATATCTTTTCTACTTTCGTTATCTGCCTTCATGAATTTGATAGCCAGCAGATCGAGTTCTTTCACACATCCGGGAAGGCTTAAGTATACGCCGCTCTTTTCGCGCACGAAACGTCTCAGCTCATCGCTAGTGAAGCCCTTCGAATCGTCAAATAATATAGGCTCAGACTGGCCCTTAATAAACAATTTGACCAATGGAAAATTATCTTTCGATGCTCCATACTTTCTTGCAAGAGCCTCGTTCTCTTTATCCCCATAGTCTTTTACTCCCACTTCAGCGACTAATAAATCGTCGACATCCTGAGAACTTTTAGCGAGTGCCACGAACGCATCATGTTTATCGCCATATGGATATGCAACATCAAATTTCACAAGCGACGCTTTAAATTTATTTATAACTTTATCAAATGAAAATTCATCTAATTCAACCGATCCACTTGTAGCCAATGTTTGATTTAAAAATGAGAATATAATGCTCAATATCCAAATAATGCTGGACGTCGACATTGATAAAACTCGCATTGCTTCGCCCGAGTAATAATCAGAATTGCTTTTATAAATAAGTCGTGCTCACTTGACGAAATCAAATTATATTTTGTCGTTCAGAAAATTCCACCCAGCTATTTAACAACTTCTTGACATTGGCAGCCGGCATACTTGTTTTCTCCTTATATATTTCTCCGTTACACGTTCCAAACGTACGTAATACAACGATTTAGTAGAATAGAATAAATCGTACATTTCTCAAATATTTGGCGTGCTTCTTTGCCTTCTGATCTAATTTTTATTTCAAGTTTTGGTACTAATGCACTATATATTTTGGATTACTTTCTTATAAAATGAAGCTATGGCACAGCGGTGAAATATTCAAATTTTAACATTACGTATAACGGAATGAGTTATGTACCATTGCGTGCCGGATGACATTTCGTGTTTTGTTGTGATTGGTCGTTAAATAAAGCAGGTTATTATCTGTATTAACCAACGTTTATTGCTATTGATAAAAATGTAAATTTCAGTACAATTATGTATCATTATCACCTTTTATTATTGAATGCTTTTTAACGAATAATTTTACTAAGTATTATACTGCTCTGTCTTTTTATTCTCGTTTATAGAACAATATAGGTGGGTTAAAAACTCTATAGGTATCTGAAAATTTGTAAATATAAATTAAAATGACTAGTCAACAATGCGGTAATCACCTGGATAGATATTTACGGCATGAGCCTCTTTCCACAACTGATATCAAACACCGCACGCTTATTGAGAGGTTAGTCTTTTCCCAATTACTTATTTTAATATACATTCATAAAATTAAGGCGGACCAAAAAATAGGATGTTCCTCCTCTCTTGAACATAATGCATACATTTTACGATTGTTATCTATTTTTTAGCTCCCATTGCTACGTAAGCTTACTTTTCTTTTTGGAAACTACAATTTCTCTATTTAGAAATTCTCAGTAGTAAAACGATGTCTGAATTTGTGTCTGGTGTACAACAATAAATGCACCCCTATTCTACAGTGGGGCGTATAATATCACCTTTTATTAGTGAATGCTTTTCAACGAATAATTTTACTGGGTATTATACTTTTCTGTCTTTTTATTCTAGATTATAGAATAACGTTTTTTTGCGCCCAGACAAGGTGGAAAAGGGCTACCCTCCATGCGGGAGGGAGGTGGTGAATGCTCATGTATACCACTTTGACCGTTCGCAGTGGTTATGTGGGACTCACGGGAGGAGCCCGTGCTTTACCCACATAACACCACCTAGGAGGTTGGCTTTGACCCTAAGAGTCTCGAAGCCTTCATCGGGGAATAACGGTGCATCGTAGGAGTAGGTATACTACATTCCTCAGTTTGCCCCTTAGGGTTATACAGGTATGACGTTATTGTTACGGTCGATAGTATCTCGAAACTTTGCTGTTCGTTATGTATTGCATATAGGTATACATATAAAAGCATTGTTACAGACGAATCTAGAAACTTCACGTTATTGGTAATGTATTACATAGT
>DWFT01000423.1:0-12025 GCA_018246795.1 Microceris patrobas patrobas
AGGTGCGCGCCATGGATTTGAACCCAGACCTCCGGAGTGAGAGGCTGAATTCTTAACCACTAGGCTATCACTGCGTTCGTGTAAAAGAAGTAAATACATACAGCTAAAAATCTTGATCACTCTATGAGCTTTCGTCAATTACAAAAAGCGGACCAATCAAGGATTTTATACTTCAATATAAAAATGGGCATGTGATATATCGAAGATTTTTAAAACTATTATAGAACTGGTTGTTAAAAAAGTACACAGTTCATGTCATAAGAATTCACAAAGCAAAGCCGAACATAATTTTTCGAACATCTAAGTAGGTGAAAATGCATGCTGAACTCAGCTATTTTTTATTATTAATATTCATCGGTTTATCGATATCGTTTCAAAAATTACGTAGATTAAAAAAAACCACAAATGCTCGATAGTTTTATCTCAGCGATCTTGCGATTAGTCGTCGGAAGGCATCAAAAAATCGTTGGGACTATTGTTACGTTTATACGGACGAAAAAATAAAATTCCAATTTAGATCCTGGGTGGAAGGTGTCAAATTATTTCGTTTGGAGTAGAGCGTCAGTCAAGCTGCTCGTTAGCTTAATTTTTACTTTCGCAGTTCTGTTACGGATGTCGCGTAGACTCGATGGAAGATCTTCAAAATATTTTTCTGTTATGTTACATGAAAAGCGATATGGTGTCAAATAAAAAGGAAACAGAAAATCGACAGTCGTTATTCGTCATTTCGTCATCATATTGCATCTACATGTTGCATTGTCATGTACATGTATACAATATCCGATTGTTGCATATACATATATGTTACGAGTAAATCTTACATTGGCCTTATAATGCGTATTCCGTACCTATATTTACCCTTTATACACCCCTTGAAGTTCTCTTAGAATATCTGTATCTATTGTACTACGGACTATCTTATTTATTCCTTTTAAGTACCCGGGGTGCAATTTAAAATATTTTAGTAAACTAACATAAAACTATATATTACAGATGATTTGTTATTTTATTTTGTAATAAATGTATAACGACACCTTAATAAAACGGTAATTTACGTATTATTATCCACTGATAATACACAGTATGTTTTACCTACCTAATGGAAAACACGTAGAAAAATCTAAGTCTAGTTTCAATTCTGGCAACAAAATGTCAGCTCATTAGATCATAAACAAGAAAAGGAAAGTTTCTATGTGAAATACCACATTTGTTAGGTACATATGCCGAATAGTACATGAACGCGTCATACACAAAACATAATAAAATATACAGCATGTCAATCATTCTCCTTGAAAAGTTTTTTAACTACACTTATTCGATAAAAATAGTCTGAACACCCTTCTAAGTGGATAGTTAAGTTAGTTCACGCGAAATAAAACTTTCACCTCGTTACATTTTATCATATTGTTATTGGAATATACGAGCACGAAATCCCTGAACTAACTAAATAAAACAAGCTGGATACTCGCTGTATTCTGGAAGTTTCGATGGAAGGCGCGTCCGTGGCTGGAATATTTACGTGCATCGTTCTTGCAATAACTTATTCCCATGACGTATTTCCGCGGTATAACTTCATAGTGCGAAGGTGTTATATTTTTTAAATGATTGAGTAGCCAATAATTTATGTGGATTGAAGTAACCATTGGTGCCTCGTGTAATGTTTATATCCACATACTCGTATGTATATGTTGGTTTTTTTTAGCACGCTTTTATACTAGGATAGATTTACTACTATGGTGCTTGTTTACTGGTAAACATTTTTTACTATGGTATATTTTGTGGCAACGTGAATTTTTGCTGGTGTATTTTTTTCAGGCTGAAATCCAGTCTTGTATAATTATAATGCCCACGAAACTGTTGCCGAGATGATACATTAGTTTGATCTTGTACGTACTGTTTCCTCAGATTTAATTTTAGTTAAGTGGATAAAAACTGTCACGTATTATAATTTAGCCCTTTAACTCTTTCTGTGCAGAGACCCGTGTTTAACAGATATACGACAAAGGGTTGATAATAATAATGAAAACCATTAATAATACCTTATAATAAAAGAAAAACTAACATTTATACATAATTTTGATATATATATTTCTTATAATTTGTTATTGTATAAACTAAGGGATGTTACAAATACAAATATCTTTATTTGTGAACATAGGTCTTATAGATGTTTCTATAAGTCTACAAGTTGTTGCAATTACTGACAAATCACAGAGATAACTTAAAGATGTTACAAAAATAAATATACTATTGAAGGTCATGCTGTCTCAGTCGTTGACATTAATAAAATGTGGTATTACTGGTATCCTATGCCCATGATACTAGCTTAAAAGGACGACACATCACCAATCATGATCAGGTTCCCAAATATATAATATTCCTAATTGATACTTGTTGTTCTATTAAGGCACTAGTGCTTAGATAACATGACGTGGGGTTAAATTGTTTATTACATTCGGCTTAATTAAATTTAAAGATTTTACATTATTATTAATAATATGATATTACTTGTTTAAAATAGTAATCTAAATATTAACATTGTGCCATTAATTACGTTAATTTTAATTAATCAATATACTGGTTTTTTTTTCTTTGATTTGCGAGGCCATGGTTAAAAACTTTGTCTTATGAAATTCCTCTATAAGTAAATTTACTCGTATAATTATATTAAACGATTGGTGGATTTGGATCTGTGGAGTATGGCTATAGGCTCATATCCTATTTCAGGGTGGGACGTGTAACAGATGAATCTTGGCATTGTACTGTGCCCCTCTGCTGACTCTACCATAGAGATAGAGGCGTGGTGTTATGTAATTAGTATAGTCTATATTTGATTACGACTAATCTGATGATAAAAAAATCTAAAATGTAAAATGGTAATTGAACGTATTAATTTATACAAAAATACTTAGCAATAAGTTATTGCTTGACGTCAGAGGGAACACTTTAATTTCATCATTTTATCTACTTTCATTACAATTTTATCGTTTAAAACGACATTGTGTATCGAATTATCTCGTATAAAATGACGAAAATAATTCAATATAAATCACTAAGCAATAGAAGCCCACCACTCCAGACGGTGTCATGTGTGGCAAATAGAGCCATTGGTGATTAATAGTCTAGCTAGATAAATACCGGTGTCTGTGGATAAAGCCACAATCAGACACAAGTGACGTCATAGATACACGATGTGTTGCGCACGGAGCGAAATTTTATTCGCATCTCGCAATAGTTTATTTAAAATTGTACCATTTTATCGCATATCGTCTGAAAGCTAATGGATCTTTATACAAAAGTCCATTATTTTTATAGTTCATAAAATGTGGCTGTGTAAACATAATTTCATATATATTCAGCAAATTACGAGTTCAATAGCTCCAGCTCCTAAAAATGTAAATAATTGGTTTCTGTTCATTGTTTATGGGTAAATGTCAGTTACGTTTATTTGATATGAACGTACATAAAAATATACATATCTTCACGCCAAATAATTAATGGTGTGGGCAGAGGGCTAATTGCAGATACGGTTGTAATAGACAAGGTATTGGTTTTAGCGTCTCTGCTTAGGACCGTAAGTATTGGGTTAAAGGTTTCATTCGTTCCGGCTTAGTCCTCAATAAGTTCTACTACCTAATTTAGAAAAACTCTACATAAGAAGATGCAGATGGTTGACCGAGCAAATCCTTAATATATGATCTAGGCAGATATTTGAACTCATTTAGTGACAAATTTATCTTTAAACCATGTTTTTCTGTCTTTTACTCCTATAAAAAGCCACTGAATACTTGTTTGTTTATTTGTTTCATAGATACAGCATTGACCTAACACTATACTATGTATATGTATGTTAAATTTGTATAATTTTAGTATTTGAACCAAAATTTTAAGCAATGTGCACTTGAAATGAAAATCTTTGAACATTTTGTCCCCAGATATCTTGGCATCCGGAATCCGTTGAAGAGCAGACACCACTCGACGAAAAGGCTAGTCGTTATCAAGATAGCTCTCGTCTGGTTGTTGAGCATGTTTGTGTCGAGTTCTATTACGGTATTGGGTAAGTAATATTCTATTCTGATTTTAGATAACATGAGATAAGTATTCTTAAGAAGTTCTTCATTCTGTTTATAAAAACGAATTAAGCATTCTTAATGAAATTTGTTGAGCGTTCCGATAAATTGATAATTGTAATTAAACTAACGGCATGAAGGATTTAGTTATATAGCGTGATCATATATAATCCGGTACGTGCACAAGTACCTTAACAAAAGCTTTGTAAATGTATTTGTGCACAGTTATGTTTACTCATACATACATACGATACATACATTGTATATGTGTAATAGTTGACATAACAAAATTTGGAAACACAAAGAACTATAAAAGTTTCTAATGAAGAACCAACAGCGAATAAAGGAAAATTGTGTGAAGTGGTTGTTACGAAATAACAACCAATATTCCGCAATGCTATATTGATTCGATCTTGATAATATAAGAGATATATCCGTGTAGAGTTCTAGTGGGATCGGACATGTTTTTAAGCTTTAGAAGTGTGGACATCCTTTAATGTTAAAAGGCATGGTAAACCGGTAAGCGGTCCTGATTGTAAATGGTTATACCTGTAGACATCAGAGGAGTTAGCCATGTGTTGCCTGCCTTGGAAGAAATTTTTAATCTTACGCGTAATCAATCCTATCTTAAAGTGTACCTTAAAAATGATAATATTGTGTGTAGTTTACAAACTATAATACTTCCTAAATAATTCTATGAATTTCCCATTTTACTTTAATTTTATATTTTACTTATAATACCTTTAATGGTTGATTATGTACCGGATTTATACTACTGACCATCGCTCCATGAGGAATATCCGGATAATAATGAATAAAGTACAAACCAAATTCATCATTTGTGGTTTCGTTTAAATAACTACTAATACAATTAAATACATATGAAAAGTCTAGTTTTTCAGAAATTATAAAGTGATACAATGATCACGTCTTTAACATTTCCCAGCTCTTTAAGTGTCAAGAGTCAAATTTTCAGGACTCTACAATGTAATATATCGGTAAGCTCTATAACTTTTCGTAGCTCTACGTTGTCTGACTCGCGAGAACATCCCATAATATAACACAAATCATTCCTAAAAGTATTAGAATGACTTTCTGTATACGCAAACTTCCCGCTGACTTTTCCTTGATGTTTCTCGAAATTTCGTTTCGCGCTTAGTACATTTTAATGACATTGGAAGTTTCAATTTTCTAAACTCTCTGAGCTTGCAGAACTGCATTTCAAGTGTTGTTCTTGCATATAATATTATAATGCGGTTAGTTCCAACCAATTTTTTTCTTACTACTAGATGTGGTTCTGTACAATGGGCGTCTAAGGCCCATTCGTTTTGAATTTGCAAATTCAAATTCAAATTATTTTATTCATTATAAAGTATATACATACACTCAATGACGGTCATGTTTTTGAAGGTCATGCATTGTAGGTAGATTTAAGGGTGTCAACATTTTAAACATTTAAAGCAGGTTGTCAGTCCTACAACTACAACTCCTACATTTTAAACAGGATATTAATCCTTATAATCAGACGTTTTATCGTTCCACACGGGTTAGACAGTGACAAAAGTAAGACCATAGTCTGCCATGCTGGCCAAATGCCGGTTGATAGACTCATATGAAATTATTGAATAATGGAGAATACTAAGGATTTAAGAATATACTTATTTCACCACGCGGTTTTGCTCCATCATGTTCTTTGTTTGCCTTTGTTCTTCGTTTCCTTATAGAAACTAACTTTTATCATAAAATATTAAAGACAGTACCATAATTTAATTTTAGCGTAATGAAACATTTATAACGTAATTCAAAAGACATCGTAAACGTTAAAAGCAATTTTAATTCAAATCAAACCTTATTAACAATTGTAGCGATTCACTGAACGTGACTTGTTCTACATTTTTGTTCAGTTAACGATCATTCGAAACGGGTCTGGATCACGAGGGCCCTTTAAAAGTTTAAATTCACCAATTACTTTATGACTATTCAGTGAGCACTGTACAATTCCTATTAGTATTTGAATGGTCTTTAGGATAGGACCACATTAAGCGGAGATTTTTAATATTTGTACTCGTATATAACAGTTATATGATAGGATATGTTTTAAATGATCTCAGTCTCAGTGCGAGACGCTCTTAAAGCAACCGAGCTCAGCATACATATCAATCTGATCTCAGTAAAGTTTCCCATATTAACCTATTTCCTTGAATAAGGTTAGAAGTTTGCTTATGAATATTTATATAGTTTCCTACGGATCATGCTTGCCAAGATTAAGACTCAGTTTGGGAACGAGTACGCTTCAGCGAAGTATGTTTAGTAATAGTTTTTCATCGTCTTCTATGTAATATTTATTGATATCCGCGGTATTTAATGTTAGTTTAAGATCTCCTGGATCAGCTGTACTGAAATTTCACCATTTTTGGTACGGAGACTGCTTGAAAACTGATGAAGAACACCAGTTATTATTTTTAAAATAATCTTTTTAATATTACGCTATAGGAAAAACAGACAGACTGTCTACATTTATCTACAGCATAATATCAATAATACAGACTAAACGAATATATAAAATTTGATTAAAAGTGCCTAAACTTTAATTTCCAGACAATAAATTTTAAATATATAATATACTCGTAGCAGTTACAAAAGTACATATTATGATTCATAGTTATCATCATCATAATTATTATCATCAGCCTATTCCCGTAGACTGCTGGACATAGGCCTCTCCAATAGCACGCCACTTAGCTCGATCTTCAGCTCTTCGGAACCTACCATTGCTAGCCACTTTGCATTTGCATATAGTTATAATTGATAACAATTACCTTTTAGTTCTATATCTTAATTTTGAATCGTCAACCCTTTGACAACTGTATAAAGGTAGATTATAAGATTATTCATGGCTTTGTTAGATTATTCATGGCCTTATTAGATTGTTCACGGCTATATTAGGAACCAACCCTAATACATTATATAATGAAACCATTCTCTGTAGCCTTGTTGTATAATAATCGGACTTCAATACTTACTCGTATTTTATTTTAACGATTGAAATGTATATATATACAATTTGTTATCCGTATTTAGGATAATGGCATAAATTTCATATGCGAGTTATCAGAATATCGGATTTATATTAGTAGCAACGGTTCGAAGCAATTATACAACATCTGTAATAACTTCTATACGAGCGTGACTCTATAACAAACTACGGATAAAATTAAAGAGCTTTATTTGTTTAACGCTTAAAAAAACTTAAGGTGCAATTTTCAATGATCCTACATTTATTATTACCGAAATGTCATTTGTCTGTATTGTGTCACACAAGCCACTGCCACGTTGGTTGAGAATTTCTAGTAGTGACCCGGAGTTTGGATGTGTGCCCGTTGTATGGCAATAGGCTCACCACCTATTCCATAGTGGGGCTTCAACGTTACTGGTGAAATGTGGGGGTGTACTACACTCCTCTGCCTACCCCTTCGTGGATTACGGGCGTGATGTTACGTGGCACACAAGTGTAGGAGGAATCTGACCTGCGATAGTAATTGTTACGATAAAATTTGTATCTATTTGCATTTTCAACGTTTTTAATCTCTTTATCCGTTGGAAATAATTTATGTGAAATTGTCAATATTGTTAATTTTTCTCGTGAAGTGAAATGTAAATTTCTCAGAGAAAATACATGTCGGTAACCACGACATGATGTAAGACGTCATGCGTACGAGTATATAAACACATTCGGCTGACAGCGCCGCCCAATATGAACACACTTACGCACAATAAGACCACTCAGACGTATCCAATTGAGAATCGTATTGGTACTCTCTCATGAGTGATTTCACTCATAAATCTCTATTCATTATTTCTCTTTGATTTACTTTGGAGTGCTTTGGACCATTTCGTAGTTTCGGAGTGTTAGATAGACGATTAGCTGCTTGTTGGGATGTGAAAACGCAGACATTTTTCGGCCTATTACATATGTGGGAGTCGAAGGTTTTTAATATAAATATCGGGTCTGCGATTGATTCGATATGAATTGGTTTTGATGGCATTCTATCAAGTAGTAATAAATATATATATATGTCGTAATGTATCAACTAGCTAGTGAATGTAGTCGTCAGAATACATATAACATATTAAAAGAAAAACTTAACGTGGGAGTGTACCTCACTCCTCTGCCTAGGCTTTCCGGGATTACAGGTGTAATGTTAGCTTTTTTTATAACCAATACATAAATAAGTAACTAACATGGGAATCACAACTTTGATTACATTTATATTCGATATTTACAACATTTTACGCATGGCTGCTACGAAAAGTAATTCCTTAGAACGCCACTTTAAGAATATATTTTTAACTTTCGGTCGTTAGAAAAACAAAAATATACCTGCCTTGTTAAATAGGTACTTGATACTCCTTCAAGCGGAGAGGAAAATCTCGAGGGGTTGTGTCAGTTTTTTGCTAAAATAAGCAATATTTTGATTAAAAAGTAATTATCGTTGTAGGTAGAGATTTCACCTTTTTTTATACCGAACCGATAATACATTTTTGTTTTTGTTTATCATATCTATAAGAGCTGAAGATCGAGCTCAGTGCCGTGCTATTGGAGAGGCCTATGTCCAGCAGTGGACGGGTGTAGGCTGCTGATGATGATGATGATAATTTTTAAGACATATTAAAGGCGATACATAACGAAGTAAAAAGAAAATTTTAAGTTCCTAATTATTTAATATAAAATTCACTTTGCTTTATTTCTAAACAATTTAAATTACCTAGCATTGGCTTAATGGTCGAAAGTGGGCTATGATCATTACATTTAGGCAAACCTGTATAAATTTGCATGTTTTGATTATTTTTATTTATTCTTGCACATATTTTTACAACACAAATACATACATATACTTCACGCCAAGTCCCTTACGGGGTAGGCAGAGAGCGCTGCGTGCCAAATATCTCTTTCCTTGCACTCCTGCGTTGCTTCTTCCACATTCATAAATCTCTTCATATATGTGCGTTCACAACATAGGTATCTAATATAATAAATTTTATATGTAACTCCAATAAAAAAAGATCAATAGCATTATAATGAACTAAATAATAAACCCAAGAGATAAAGGTACTCAACTTTATCAAATTATATTTACATGATATATATATATATATATCTTCGGCTTCTTCTAATTATCTATTTATAAATATACAGTCATATTAATTGCAAAATACCTACTTGTTTATGAATTGTTAATTAAGCCCAAACCAATTTTTTTTATTTTCAGTAACCCGCTAAGGGGTTAAGGGGTTGAATAACAAACGTTAAATTATGAACGCCCACTGCACTGCATCGGGGGACGTGTCACCGAAAATCTGCACTAATTGCCAATGGTGGGCGTTTTCATATTTAATTGGCAAGTTTCAGTTGATGTTCATAATTTAGAAATCAATTTTTATTATTGGTAAATTTCAATTGGTAGTACATGATCATGCCAGGTTTGTATTGGGTTGGCAGAGAGGAACGAGTGCGAAATATATCCATTCTGAGGTATTTGATCTGCATTTATCTGTTTTCTTCGGAGACTTTGGACTCCGTCATCAATGAATATAAGATGGAAAAATTGTAATTTATCTAATGACCATTAATATGTATAATATTTACTTTTACCTTCATAAGTATAGATTCAGTCGTGGAATTTTTTCACAATTGTTAATCATTTGTCCGGCTAAAATTAAAAGGTTTAAATATAAGAGATACTCAGAGTTTCGTTAGGATGTCCTTAAGAGAATTGTATGAAAAACGCTAAATCACGGGATCCTTTTGCCCAATCTAATTTATTATCCGTACTGCTCCATTTCGCGAATTGTTTAAAAGTCCGGCATTCGGAATTGCGAATAAATGGCATTAACACCTTTTTTATTTATTGTACCCGGTGTTCTCCTTATAGCTCTCTGGTGCTGGCTTTTCTAAAACAATTCGGCGTAGTTATCAACGTCAAGACTACTGTTTAATTGGTTTATTTCCGAACCATAATATGTAATATACATATGACAATGAGTACTGTCACGCCTATTTCCTATGGGGTGGGTAGAGTTAAACTATTATCACCAAGTACGGTCTTAGTATAGTTCTTTCATCTCTTCTACAATCATTAAACTCGCAATGTGAGATTTTTCGCTCCGTTGTACTAATTTGTTTTTTTACACGATAATTAGGCCAGGGCGATATAGTTCTGTATAAATTGGTCATATTTTTTATAATTTATTTCGAATATTCATTTGTAAAATCAGCATTATCAGCGCTATATTCATTTTTGCGTTACAAAATGTAAGGATGTACATGAACAGTCTCATGTTTGTTGCCTCATACCACTGTAGATGCATTTACACGCACTAAGTTGCTGAATGAACCGAACACAGTGTTCCAAACAGTCGTTACGGAGCTAAAAATCTTATAACCTACACTAATATTGGAATATTGTATAGAAAGTCAACCGACATCCATATTCGAAATCCTTAGAGAATATTTGATGTCATCCATTCATTCAAGATGCTACCCTCAAAATGTCCCTTTATTAAATGTGGAATAAAAGGACACTTTGGATATAATCATTTGAAGAGAAATAAGTATATATATGTATATATGTATTTTTAACTTGGGAACACTAAAACCCACTTCGCAAAAGTAAATAACGTGGCGTCAAAATTACACCGTGACGCGAATGTTAAATTCGCGCTGGCAACGAAGGGCACTGGCCGCGGACTCTCATTTTTCCGAAATAAATTTTATTCCCATTAAGCTTACGTCGTTTTCACATTGGCAGGCGATTACGTTTAAGTTTTTCTCCCGTCTATTATTTGTTAGGTACAGCTGCCAAAAATGTACTGACGTTGATGGATGACACAATTTTATTTTCGAGTGGAAAAAAGTTTCAGCCTCTGTACCGTTACGCGGTTTAGGGAAAAAATATGTACTAACGAAACAGACAGTGTTTAATTATTTTTATACGACGCGTGATGGCCTGGTGGTTTGAATCTGGTCTTTTACTATGGCTTGGGTTCGATTTCTGGGAAGTACATGTTTACGTAAAAATGTGCGTTTTAATATTAAATCTCACTTGTTGTCCCAGTGAAAGAAAACGCAAGGACACCTGCCCATCTTAGAACTGTCCATAACGTTATATGACCTTAACGCATCTCATTCTAAGTGGAGATTCGTGTCTGAAACTGAAAAAGGGTTGAAATGATGATACATCGCGTTGTTTATGTTTCAAAAAAAATTCGCCATATTACATTATTTTCTAATAAAATAACAATAGTATTTGACATACGAGAGGGCTTAATTACAGAAGCGTAATTTATGAGCGCACTGCCATACAGAACTAATTTGCATGAAATAATAGACATATGAAAGCCAATTTGTATTTGGTATAGAATTAGATGATTTTTATAATGTTAGGAATGTGTTATACATATTAGGATATTGAATTATGTGTTAAGTCAGTCAACAGTCACTTGGCCAGTATGGCAGATTATGACCTTAGCTCTTATCATTTTGATCGATTATGAATCTGAGAAAATTATGAACGCATAGTATTTTTTTTTTACTTAACAAAATAGATTTCGAATTAAAAAAATGTATTTGAAGTAACATTACGTATGTAATCTTCGAATAGGTAGACCCAAAAGTGTGGTATAATTCCAGATTTACGTCCTGCGATGGAATAGAAAGTGAACCTATGGCCGTATACCGGGCACAAATCAAGACTTCGAGCCACTATAATGAATTTTATGTTAGAAAAAGCAAAGTTACTCGAACCGGGGATCTGACCCAGAACCTCTTGATCAGTATACGCGTTTGTAACCAAGCGAGCAACGAGGCAGGGGATATTTGACATATTTGTTATGGACATTTTAAATATAATTAGTAATTATTAGAAAGTATTGGTAGTTTATTTATTTACTTATTT
>DWFT01000424.1:0-12023 GCA_018246795.1 Microceris patrobas patrobas
AACGAGTTATTAAAAATGTATCTCTGAAGGGCTGTACAGATGGGGGCATATTGCCCAGAAGTCCGCGGAGCGTTATAAAATAATTCCCCGAAATTATCACAAAAATAGCATATACGGATATTTTCATATTACGTTGTGGTACAATTATCGTTGCAATTTATGTAAAAGAAAGGACATTTCTCAAGGAAAAGCATTCGAGGTTGTCAATGTCCGGGGTTCTTTCTAGGACTTATTGAGCGCGATATTTTTTCTCACGTGTGCTAGGCAATTGATTTTGAAGTAATATATTTCGCGGAACAAAAAGTGCACCAAGGACTATCCCTCGTCTACGTAAACCTTAATCAGTCCTTATTTTAGAATAAAACTGGCTTCAGCAACATAATGGAAAATACGACAAACCTATATAAATTATATACCTAGCTAGAATCCTTTTATTCAGTAAAAACTAGTATTATGCGATAAAAACTGCTCTTATAAACGTTCGTGCTATCGCGGTACGAAATAAAACATCTAACAGCTGATACATTAATCTAACAGCTGTGATTAAAGCGTTTAATCGAACAATAGATAAATATTTTGATTTCCCACAGCTTAAAATTGTAGTTGCCGTTTCGATACATCACAGTCCGGGCATTTGTTTTAAAAATAACACACACGGAGCATTGTATTTTCGCTGACTCTAATTTTTACGTTATTCTGAAAACCCGACCTTTATAAATTACATGAATTTTAACTTTTCATACGATTATGAAAGCTGCATGCATATATACAAGTAATATGTACTGCAACAGATTTTCTTGAAAATTTATCTATATATCATAGATGTCAACTTTTGTGAATTTTAAATTTTTCACCTATTTGTAATAGGGTAAAATAAAAAAATAACATAAGACTTACACCTACTCATTGTTGAAGGAGAGGCGTGTCTAACAATGGAACTATTGATGACAATGACCTGGTATTAATATCGTAATCCAAATCGTTCATCACCAATTTTTACTCAACATTATGGTGAGCTTCGTAGACACTGACAAAAATTCTCTGAAATAATGAGGAAAGATCTTAATTGATGCGTGTAAGGAATCCCAGCAGTCACGCACCAGATGGGGCACACAATAGAGTTGGTAATAAGTTCGCAAATAGAGCAATGACTTGCCTGTATACGCTGGGATATCCCGCTGCAAACTGTAAGCGTACGAAATGTTTCAGTTTTGATTTATTTGGGTTGGACACTATAGAACTTAAAAGTTCTTGATATATAAAAAAACATTCAAATAAAGAAGTTAGATGAAAAAGTCATGCTTCGGATATAATCAATTAGAATACGTAACGTAACGTAACATTACGCTTGTAATCCTCGAAAGTGTACTAGGTACACTCCCATGTTTCACCAGTTACGTTTACCTCTCGTAATGGAATAAATGGTGAGTAACCGAATATATGGAATTAGGAAGTGATGAGGATTAGATTATTATTAACATTCAAATTGATTTTATGTTTTGAACTGAAGTACTCACGCTTTATTAGGATTTTATATGAAGCTAACGAAAGCTCGCGTGTTATCAGTTTTGTATTAATGTCTTATAATCTTGACCGTTTACTATTTCCTAACGGACATTGGTTTATTATTACTGTACATTAAAGCTGAAAGGATTTGTTCCTTTCAATTTCCATTTTCACAATTGCGCGCCACAAATTCCTTTATTGTTAATGGATTGAAGCGAAAACAAGATAATGGTGGGCGAAGTTCGTTGATTATTCATTATTTTTAAAATTCCATAGCAGATATAACTGTTATACCTATACATAAATATTACTGTCTCGTTCGTCGAGGTCTATTAAAGGCAACTGATGAACGTGGGAGTGTACTACGCTCCTTTGCCGACCCCTTTGGGGGTTACAGGCGTGATGATACGTATTATAATAACAAATGGTAATAGGAGCGTCAGAATATACCTATTCTTAAATACCTCACGTGCTCTTTTATTCATAACTCTCTTTATTAATTATTACACATATTTCATATCCTATTATCTATAAAATATGTAATAATTCATATATATTACGTTTAAAATTCATACGTTCAACAAAACGCACAAATATTTTCGAAATTAACATTTTTTCATAACCCAACACCAACCCACACGCGGACAGCTGGTGGCCTAGTGTGATATCACAGATTTATGGACACTGGTAATACCAATACCGTCACAATGCTAACAGCCTTGAAGGCCTTTTGAAAGCGTTTTCCAAGAATCAAAGATGTTTCTTTGTAATGAAATGAGTAGGTATAGATAGGTACATACCTACTACCTACGTTAAGAGGTTTTATATGACGAAACCAATATTTCATTTATGACCTAACTCTCCATAATGTTCTCCATAATGGTCTGTATGGTATTTGAATTCTGCCAACACGAACTTGGCTAGAAGAAATACCTTGAAAACTTGGCAGAAAATAACCTTAACGCATCTAATTCTGAAAGGAGACCCGTGTCTAGCAGTAAAACGATAACCTGGTTGCTGTGATAACCTTACTATAATATCATGAATTTAGCTAATACACGTTGGCCTATTTTTAATAGACGGGAGAGATCGTTTTAATAATTTAAACTGTTAATAAAATTTTAACTTTAATAATTAATAATTTTACTGTATGTAAAATTTTATTTTATTTATACTTGATATAATATATTGTAACTATCGTATACCTGTATTAACCTATTGAGGACAATAAAGAATCATTTAAATTTAATATTTATATTAAATGAAGATATCTTAATATTTTTTTAAGGTAGTGTAATGACTAAAACTAGAAAATTGGATCAAAATCTATTCAATAGTTTTAGCGGGCGCGCACAACGTAAGGCACCTATCATTATATTTATATAGAAAACGATGTTCCCAACTCATCCCTACTGATTAGATCCCGTACGACGATGTTCCCAGTTGAGTCATTAATACATTACTCATCGGGGCAATACCGCGTTGATTACGTACGAACTCCCGCGCATTCCTCGAGACAATTGATATGAGACCATTATGTTTTTATTACTTAAACCACGTTCAATATCTTGTTCTATGAACCTACATCATATAAAGCTCATATTAAGTTCTTCTTAAAAGGTAACTGTTAATTTACGCAGATAACTAAGTAATTACCATACAAATTTTCGTATATTAAAGAAGACTTATTTCTATAGTATTTAGGAAAGTGGTTTTAATTTTTTTTATGATAGATCATTTGATTAATATTTTTGTCTTGACATAAAATACTAACAGTTTTGTGGTAAGTTGGATTATTATATAGTTCATCACCGCCAAACCCTACCTATATATATATATATATATCTCTCATTTAACAGTTCGCCTCTCAGAATAAGAAAGATGAGGCCATGGTCTGCAACGTTGGCCAACAATGATTACATTTTCAAATTTGGCAAAATTGTCTTGCGATGTTTTTTTCAGCGTGACAGCAAGTAGTATTTAATCCTAAATTATATGGTAGATTGTACATAAAATGGTTCATAGTTCTATAATATTATTTTCTACGTCCTTCCCCTTTCATCCGAATGTATCCCGAAATGATCTGCCCAATCAAAGTTAACAGGAAAAACAGAGTCGGAAATGATTATGCACATATCAAATCTGTACGCTCAATGTAGATGAATAGGTACGCAGAATCATTATAAACGTAAGTTGTTGCGAGGGGTGCCACTCGTCCCTAAAGCGACCAAATTTAATATTAATACAAATATTTTTTACTATTATGTTTTCCTTAAGTTTAAAATTATCTAATAAGAATTTGAACTCGAAACAGTATTAAGTTACATTATTTGCAAATGAAAACATTTATCAGCATTGCAATGACAATGACCACTATTTTATCATACCAGATCTCGCACTGGTAGCTCTATCGCAGTCCACTGCTGGACATAGGCCTCCACCAGTGACCTAGTGAAGGCAGATCCAGAATGCGACAATGTCCGATGCTGGAGGCATAGGCCACTGGTAGGTAAACAACACGAAATTGATAATTCATAAAATGATTATCGATATTATAAATCGATAAGATTGGATTTCAAGTTGCCACTATCGATTATTGGCAATCGATATGTATGAGGCTATTCGGAATCAGTGACTCAAGCCCTGACAACCTTAAATACAGTACATCTGACGAAATGAGTACCTATTACTCAGCGGAATATTAACAAAAGTGTCACGTATGTAGTGAACTCATATTCACAAGAACTAGTCCAAAATCCACATGCTTTATGTTCTTGAGAAGTGATTGTCATTGTTACCAGAACACCGTTTTATGGTGCCATGAATGGAACAGCACGCCATTAATATGCATTATATTACAACTCATTTCATACGTGGCATTGAAGTATATTGCATCCGGTATTCCCGGCAGAAATAAATCCAGATTTTTTTAACTAATCCTTTGGGCCAGTGGTTAGTACCTATACCTAATTACTGAACCGAGCTCGACCCTTCGATTCCTTCGTTTGGGTGTATAAAATAAGTATATAAGTATACGTCTACCCGGCAAGTGTCATACCTCTGGGCAAACGTGCTAAACCAACAATAAATAGTAGTAATAATAACATCTAGCTCGAACCCTAAATACAACCGATGGTAAATCCATTCTGCTAGTGCATTCTGCAGGAGATCTGGAAGTCCTTCTATTATTCAGAGGAAGGGAATCGAATAAGTTTTAGTACGCTGAAATTCCCACCTAAACCAGTAGCCCTATGAAGGTACTGGTATGCATACTGAATGCTTCTTCTCCAGCCAAACAAAATACAAAACAAGAAAATAATAATGACTAACAATACGCGCTTATATTGTCTCATTAACTCTTTTATTACTATATATTTCGTAAGTACCTACATGATAAAATATGTAATGACCCATAACCCGAAAGCGTATGCAACATGACCTCGCGGCAATCGGCGAAAGCGAATGAAGAAAGAACTAAGATAAGTCCGAATTTAATCAGACTACCCAGAAAATGCACGTGGGTTAAGCCGATACATATTTTAATCTCAGATTACCAACCCGTACTTGGCCAGCACGGTAGACCATGCGTTTAATTATTCTAACTCTGCAAGAGACCCACCGTGTGTTTAACGGGGAAACGATCTCATTCATTACCATAGTGACTAATCAACGCCAGTGTGTCTACATAATAAAGTGATTACGTAAAAAACAAACACAAATTTTTCCTCGTGTTTTGTCATTTCCGCCAGCAGATACGACCACTGCATCTTTCCATCGTTATTAAGATTCCCGTGTAACAGCGGCGTCATGAATGGACTTGCGGCTCACTCATATTTTCACGTTAGCGCTCGCTAGGACGCATACTTATGTGTTTGTTAGTCTCACTGGGAGATAGCAAGTGATATGGACGAATGAACGTTATATTGTAATGGTACTAAAACGAACGAATAAGATTGTTAAGATAACTTGTGACTCGATCTGAAAGAACTCACTAGAAAGGCAAATCTTAGACCTATCACCATAAGTTACCATTTCGGTCCTCATATTGTCACTCCACTCATATTGTCCAATACTAAAATGTTACAGACATTCCTATTCCCGAAATCTACTACCTGTGAATACTAAAAAAGAAATACACTTTCAAAGCATAATATTTACCAAATTAATTGACATTATCAGTCAGATAAACTGTGCCGATGATAAAGTCGTTAATAAATCGTTTGGAATCGGTTGAATCGGTGGAATGAATCGGTTGGAATCGCACCCAGGAAAAATGTTTGTATGATGAGTATAAGTATCTGTTCTGTAACTGAGTGTGAAAATTGTATCTGTATAATTATACCTTTAGAGGTATGTACGTTTGTATGTAATTTCTAGACTGTCTGGTTACCATAATCTCTTGAAGTTTTCTTTGGGATCAGACGACCGTGTGTGGAGACGACCCAAGATATAGTTAAGATATTAAGATTCTTACAGTCCTATTCCAGATTTTCAAGCACCCAATAACGGTAGCGGAGTACCAATCATACCAAACCTATAATATAAATTTTTAATTTTAATAGTAGGTACAGCTTAATTGCGAAACCGACATGAGTGTATTTGACATTTTTTTAGGATATTTATTGGACTGCCCTGAAGATGCGAATAAACATCCTTAATGTTTTTGTAGTGAAACTTGGTTAGGCGCGACTTGAGAGTAATCAGCACTTTTTATTCAACATCGCTTACCAAGAACTCGCTTGCGATGTGACGTGTGCAGAAAACGGGCATGCGGCTTGCGGTTTTTGTAATTGAACAAGTCTCGTGTGTTGCCGCACGTAGGCCGCAGAGCCCATTTCCGATTATTTCTGTTTTAGAAACGGTTCCAGGCATTTGAGAAATATATACCCAAATGATAAATATCTTGAGACATCTTCGTACACAACTATCCAACCCTACACTAGGCAGAGCTTGTGTTATAATAATAATAACACAATAATTACTATTCAGTTAAATATATCGTCACCAACAACTCGATTTATCGTCCCGTGGTTGGACTCCAGCCTCCTCTCAAAACGAGAATTGCTAAGTTAGTCTATCATACGAACAAAGTGGGAGGCGGTCGACTTCATAGGTCCTACAGAATATTGTGGAAAACTCTAATCTGTGCAGTTTTTCTCACAAAGTTTTTCTTCACTGTTACAGAAAGAAATATTTTAATCTTCAAACACACACACACACATCTCTTAGTCGCCATTGTTATTTTAATATTTTAGGAAATTTTTTATCACGGCTATTTCAAAAGGTAGGAATAATTTTTCGATTTTACAGTGAACAATATTTCTTGCAACATTACTTCAGGTATGAAGAACATGTCAAGTTCATGAAGACAGAGACATTTTGAAGTCGGTTTTCTCTACCTACACCATAACGTGGTTATATAACAATAACAAAGAAAAAACGGAAACATGGCTCCTTGATATTACAAGAATACTAAGCTCCATTTTATATAAATCTCCATTTTAAATATATTAATGTTGATGAGACTTACAATATTCTCATACAGAAATAAATGGATCTTGAATAAAAGAGCATATTAATCAGACAACCACGACAAATTCAAACAGAACGAGAATAAAACGTCCGATTAAAGGAGAATTAACATATCAACATTATAACTGACAGAATAAATGTGCGATCCGGTACGGTTGGCGAATCTTCGCAAATTGAGTGGCGACCAGACATCTCGGACACCTACCAGCAATTTATACGTCAATCAGCAATATCGACCTGACTGCGGTGTGATTTTTTGAATTAAAATCAGCTTACATTCTTAATACTCTTACGGTCAAGTCGTGCCAATTTACAAAACGACTTAATTTTGGTTTTGAATTTATAAAAATGTATTTCGAAATAAGTGTTCAATTTGTAATTTAAATTTCTTGTATTGTATATATTCATTGTAAGCTCCGTTTTGTGTAAGCTGTAAGCGTTTGGACCATGACGCAATTAATAAAGATAAGCACTAAAGGGTAGCGTATCTAGCAAAATTTTTGACGACTGCTGGAATATGGGCATTGGATCATTTGTTTCAAATTCTTATGATTAGATAACAATTGTTTTGATAACAAAACGCAAACGCCCTTTGAGATTTTGAGAAATTGACATCCACTAAAATAGAATACAAAAACTCCATCAGTTCCCATAAAATTTACACCAATAAGAACACAGGGAAATTTTTAAATATATTTTTACTTTGTAATAAAAACTGGATTATTTTTTACCGATGAGAACAAACAAGAAAAAACAAGGATATAATGTACACATCGCTCACACGGCGGTCTCAAAAGCAATTACGTAAATTGACATATCTCTTTCGGTAACCAGTAATTTTGTGTCCGAAACTGTGGGTGGTAACTCATAAAAATGGTGGTGGTACAACACCTGGAGGGCGCACTGGTGTCAGTCGAAGCCTCCAACGTCGACACGCAACGTGTGGTCTTCAGTCTTAATTTGCGGTTCTTTTCTCCTTTTTTTACTGTGAATTTTTCGTCGGTAAAAAGATATTTGTACTCTTTCCGGTCTATTTGTTACTACAAAGATAATGGACGATGAAATTACCGTCTATATTATCTTTATTATTATATCATTGCCTTAAATCTGTTAGGGAGCATATATTACTCACGACACAGGAAGTCATATTGTAGGGCTAAGTATGAAGCATACAACATTTATATGATTTGCCGAGAAACAGCACATAAAAAATGCATAAGTACTTCTATTCCACAACGGTAAGTATACAACACAATAACTTGTATCGGAACACCATAGGAATGTGTACAGAATATCAATCTTCATTCCAAATTCAGTACTTACTTTGAGCTCAATCACATTGGTTTAAAGGTGATTTTACAATAACATCTGTAATGAACAAGAATGTCCTATATTTTGTAACTAGGAAGTGTAACAGCGGCTTTAAAAAAACCAACGCAGCGCGTTCCATTAATTCTTAGAAGGAATTAATTCCAAGACGAAATAGAAAAAGACGTGATTCCAACAAAAGACTTTGTGTTCAAAAGACAAAATCCGCGGTGAAATTCCATTTGGATAATTAAAATTGTTTTTATTTATTGGTAAATTATTTTGATGTCGATGGGTCCAGGTGCGATAAATTTCGAAACTCATCTACTTTGATCAAATAGGTCAGATACCGGTTACTGAGGGAGTCACAAGTCTTCGAAATCGGTGCGCATCTATGAAGTGAGTGATAATTGTAGAAGAAGCAAGACAGGACTGTAAGGATAGAGATGTATCTTCCTCAGGTGTTGCACGTAGATCGGCGACGGTTACTTCTTACCACCAAATAGCCGTCTGCCGGTTTGCCAGGCTAAATAAAAAATTATAATAATATGTTTATTTAATAAAAAACCTCACCACGACCGTTTACGAATCGAATACATCGAACCCAACATGTGCGTACGTGCGTGCCCAATATGTACGTACAAGACAAAAAGACATAAAATAGTCTACCTTAGAAATCCCGAAGTGTCGCTAATCCCCTATCAAACAGACAATGTTCTCGAGAAATGTCCTTTGAAACCTGTCGCTGGTATCATAGCTGGCCATTGGCCACTTTCTTGCATTCCCACATTAATAGCATCCTTTGTTTATCACTCACTAGTGATGATTGATATCAATCGATCACAACCATTGATATCAATATAACTTTTTTGGTATTAACGTAGCATCACGCCTCTAATACACAGAGAAATAAACAGAGGAGTGTAGTACACTACCATATTTGACCAGTTACGTTTAGGTTCCACCATGGAATAGGCGGTGAGTACACACTTTATTCATTCTTTTATGAAATTGTTAATTACTAAATCTTATTTGGTAATAGTTAGGACCACAATTTTACCGTTGGTAAAATTTTAAATTTGTTCTTTCGAAATGATTTGTTACTACGTAGGTATGTCTTCCACTGCTCAGTCTGAAATCGTAACTGTTTTACAAGTGGTAAAATCAATTCAGTATTTCAATAGTACGAATATTTTAGAAGAATACTAACTAAGATTGACTAATTTTCTCCGTAAAGTGCAATTATTAAGTTTCATCGATAGCATATTTCACTGCACCGATAAAACATCGATAAGCTCGTGACACATCACTCAATGAACGTGCTCGACTCCTGTTCCCGCTAATTTATATAATGGCGCGTTCACACTTTCAGTAACAATGTTAACGTCAGCCATTAAATTGCGATACATACAATTTTATTATTAAAACAATATATATTTTTACACACAAGGTATTGCGTTCAGATTAAATTGGTTTCATACTTAATCATTCATCCTTATAAAATATAACAATAATAATGTAGGTATATTTATACCCTCCCAACATAAGATAACAACGTCTCCAGTGTAAATAAATGTACTGCCTTCTGGCCTAGGTCGGCTAACTTGTTCAAAAATTCATCGGATCTATTCTACGGAACAACAGGGCTTAACATTGCAGCTACATCAATATTATTCCAAGCATTATGTCTAGGTTAACTGCGAGTGTACAAGCGCTGCATTTATGAGTAATTGTCAGCATATGTTTATCTAATGAAGTATGCTCATTTGTATATGATACAGTCTTAATTTCTATAACAATATCTTAATGAGGTATCAATTATAAATTCGCATAGAAATACATACGCAACATTATAGAGATAAAATCTGTCTTTCTATGACTAAACCGTACGCAGAAAATCACAAAAAGCATATTGAGTTCAAAATGTCAATGTTGAAGACATTTATTTAACATTAACGCAAATTTGAATATGGCACACAAACATTGAAATCCGTTAATTCCATTTCACTTTCAATGCGCAAAAAAAGTGTCAACGTGCATGTGAGAGCACCCTGATATGTGCCTGCGCTTTGCGTCTGGAGTGCGACTGAGCCTACGAAACATCGCATTATTGCTTATTACCTGACTGCGAATGTTTCATTTATACTGAAGATGCGGCGGGATACACTTAGGACTAATTACTCTTACAGGTCCATTGATAAAATTTATATAACATCTAATGTTCAAAAGCTTCATTTATATTTTAAAAACTGATGTTAAAATGTATAATTATAAATCGAAATATAGTTACCCGACAAAAGCTGCTAAGCCGCAGAATTAGTTTTACTGATGAATTATTTATGCATTATACATTTAGCTATGTAATTGTATTCATATTAAGCTGCTACAGCCTTATGCGGTCTAAATTAAGATATAAATTTATACTAAAACTGCCAAGCTTAAATAGGACTTCAAATATTCTTAAAGTGAATCAAGTAGAACGCAGATAACCACGGGTTATTTTTACCATTAACCACCAAATAATCGTCTAACGTAGGTAAATACATACTCGTAAATACATAATCCTTAATCTCACAACAAAAAAACAACTGCTATAAAACCATATAACCCGTGAGATAAGAAGCAAAATTGCAAATTAAATAATTAAAACATTGAAAATTAAATAAACAAAACATTACAACTTAATAACGAAAACGGGATATGATTATCACTATCGTAATTTAACTGGCAACGGAGGCGGCAAACAGAACTTAAACAAACATCAAACCTCACTACAATTACACACAGGAGCGTGCAAGCGCAGATAATCCTGGAGATTAGATTGGCAGAGCTATCTCCCGTGCACCTGGAGATAAGTGAGATAGCAGAGATATTTCACGAGGCTCATTTGCATGTTGAGCGGCTGGCCGCCGGCCGCTGATACACCTAAGATAATACGTAGCTGGATACCAGGGTTATATCTCATACGAGGCAATGTATTGATTAATGAACTTGTGCCCTAAGTCATGGGTTGGGCTTCAATTGTTACTCAGGTCAAAATATTTGTATGAAGTGCATATTGTTTGTTTTATATCGAGATGTAATATAACCTACATCTTTCTAATTTTATTGCATCGTCACGCCCATTCCGCAGATTTTTGACTCCTAGGTCAGACAGCTTCTGACTTATTTGGTCAAGATAAGTGTCTCTTAATCTCTCACAATACCTACAACTTTCTGCAATCGTATTCGTATATATGTTTTGTCATTGTTCCATCTGCCTTTGTTTCGAAATAAAATATATGTATGTATATATTATGTACATATAAATATTAAAAAAGTCAATGATTAAAATAATGTACCCAAATGCCTCATTTTACATACTTTTCCTTTCCAACTCTCTTTTAATGTTAGAAAAAGAACTATTACAGATTTTCTTGAGGTATTAGGAATTTGCATTAGAAGTACCTACATATCTTTAATATCTATGCATAATGTATAGTTATCGCAGTTAAAGCTTGACAGATTTTTTATTATTTGAGACGAATGAGCTTCAAATACACCCTGTGTAGAAGGCATAATTCTTCAATATACACCAACCCCGAAAAACCTGAATATGAAAAGAGGAAACGAAAATAACTATTCTTATCTTAACTGCGTGTGTCCTCTTAGAAGGGGTTGCAAGTTTATATCTACGG